>WWET01001150.1:327943-343210 GCA_011038615.1 Limnodynastes dumerilii
CCTAAAGTTTCCAGCTTATTTAACAGTCTTCGATGTGGTACAGTGTCAAAAGCCTTGCTAAAATCTAGCTAAGCTATGTCTACAGCTCCCCCTTTATCTAATACTTTACTGACCCAGTCAAAATATTCAATAAGATTTGTTTGACATGATCTTCCCCCAGTGAATCCATGCTGCTTTGGATCTTGTAAGTTACTGGATTTAAGATACTGTACAATTTGTTCCTTTAACAGTTTTTCCATCAATTTCCCTACTACTGATGTTAGACTCACTGGTCGGTAGTTTGACGCTTCTTCCCTACTTCCACTTTTATGCAGAGGGATGACATTTGCTATTTTCCAGTCCTCTGGAATTATTCCAGTTATTAGTGACTGATTGAATAATTCAGTTAATGGTTTTGCCAGCACCCCTCTAAGCTCTTTTAGTATCCTCGGATACTCACAATGTATTAAACCCAGATCCTCTTCACTCTCCCATTGCCCTCATTATATACACTATATTTACCCCCAGCTCCTCCTCACTCCCCCATTTCCCTCATTATGTACACTATATTCACCCCAGCTCCTCCTCACTCTCCCAATCCTCATTATTTACACTATATTAACCCCAGCTCCTACTCAGTACCCCAATCCCCTTTTTATATATACTATATTCACCCCAGCTCCTTCTCACTCCCCCAATCCTATATTCACTCCAGCTCTTCCTCACTCTTCCAATCCCCTCATTATGTACACTATGCTCCTGCTCCTGCTCCTCCTAAGTAGACTCCTTGCATCTTATAACTCTTCACATTCCCTGTCTTTTGCCTGTATTTACTCCTCTCTCTGCTTTTTGTCACAGCTCTTTTCCATTTTTATACCTCTCTTTCATTCCTCTTCCTGTATTTCACACCTCCTTGTCCTTCTGCTTCTTTACTCACTGGAACCCTATTAGCAAGGCCATTGGCTTGTCCATCTGTCCATTAATCAAGAACAGCCAATCGCTAGAGGCCCTGGCCTCCAGAGCTATCATTGTGCTGGGCAGGAGCTCCAACTCCCCCTGCTGTATCACAGTCACAACATGACAGCAGTCAGGCATCCAACCAGCACATCTCTAGGGGGTATGATCGCCCTGATCACATCCCTCTAAATCCGCCACTAACCCCTGGTATTACTCATCCAAGGCATTCTGTTAATTTTTTAGCAACTCTATAATAACAAGATCTAATTCCCATATAGAGAGGGGTACAATTTTCAGTTGAGGCCTTGAGTTACAAGCAATGTTATGTCACTACTTTGTTTGTGTGGCAGAAAGTTGATCTACATTTTTGCAATTAGGGATCTATGCATGGTGATGATTCATAAAGGTGGTAGTGGTAAAGCACATTAGCTGTAATGGTTTATAGAACCAAATTGATTTATACTTTAGAATGCATTCGTCTTTAGGAGACCTGAAAGTAAAACACATATTTAGTGGAAAGGGTGAGCAATGACACAGTTGAACTAAACACTGATGAGTTAGAAGTCCTTTGGATAAGGCTTTTACTTATCTTTTTGCAGGTAATTATTAATGCACAAGGGCTCTGTTTCACTGGCACCACACACATCCAAATACTCTTCATAGGCTGTAAGATCAGAACACACAAGCCAATTCGGTGACCTTATCACTTATTTATCCTTGATGACACAATGAGAATGGGATCACTCACAAATCACAATCTCTCACTAAGATGCATTTTAAGCATCCAACAGTTTGCTCTAACTAATTGCAATGATTTATTTATCCCATCAGTTCAGGTTTTGTTCCAGAGCATTTCTATCCAGTGCACCGAGAATTGTTGTCTGATTAGACATTGGCTTTGAATATCACACATTTATAGTATTGTGCAGTAAATGACTCCATTTATCAATATATAAATGTATACAACAGAGTTTAATGACTGAATTAATGAAATGCACATACTCATGTGTAGAATAAAATCTGTATAGTTAGTGCTTTGACATTGGTTAGACTTGCTGAGATCGGATGATTTATTTCAGTGTTCATTAATAATGTCTTGTGTATTTTGAGAAATAGTACAACTTTTCTTAATTATTACAAATGGTAATTGTCATTTTGGAGATCCAGGCACACTTAGGGACAACATAAGAAACCCTTTATTAGTTATGTATTTAACAATGAAATACATGAAAACAATACATTTCGTAAGATAGACAGACCTATCTGTAAGAACACAGCAGCTATATTTAAAGAACAATTCATAGTATATTTGATAATAAAGGAGGCCTCTGGTCATCCAGACCTTAAACCGCCACCATTTTATATTTATGTGAGTCCAAATGGATCGATTGCACGGATATAGTGGCTAAGCAATTGCAGTTCCTCACACATACATTACACGCACATCTGAACACATACTAATTAGAAGGTAGGATCCTTTCCAATGTGTTTGTATGTCAAATTTATTTGCGTCTCAGTGGCTATTGGTGTATATCCCATAAGAGTGTGGGTTCCTGTTGCAAACGGCCCTATTTCGATGAGGCGCAGCAATCGATCCTTGGAGCACCAAACACGGTAAGTAAGTATCCCCAACCCACACCCTAACCCTAAGTTTCACCCCTGCAGCCTAACCCTAAGTATCCCACCCGCAGCCTAACCTTAAATCTCCCCCCACAGCCTAACCCTAAGGTTCCCCCCCGCAGCCTAACCCTTGGTCTCCCCCTCTGCAGTCTAACCCTACTAAGTCTGTCCCCTGCAGCCTAACCCTAAATCATGCCCCCCCTGCAGCCTAACCCTAAGTCCCTGGCGGCAGCACTTCTGAAAATGAATGGGTAAGTATGCATATCGTATACTCACCCATTCATAAAAAAAAATTCTAAAACTGCGGCCATTCAAAATAAAGACAGCTGAAAATCAACTTTCAGCTGTCCCTACTTCCTAATGCAGTCATCGCAGTGGGGACTTGCAAAGATAACATAATGGGCCGGATCCAGAACTACGTCCGTCTTCCATAGACGGACGTAATTCAATGAACAAAAGCTACTGCGCATGCGTAGTAGCTATTGTACGTAATCTGCATATCGCATCTTTTAGACCGCATATACGCAATCTACATATCGAAACGATACGCAGATTACATACAATAGCTACTACGCATGCGCAGTAGCTATTGTTCATTGAATTACGTCCGTCTATGGAAGACGGACGTAGTTCTGGATCTACCCTAATATCCCTAACAGTCAGAAGTATTTTATACAATGTTTGTCTTCCAGTTGTAGATGTTGCTCTCTTTTCACCTTTAAACGGTTGTTTGCAGTGGTGGAAGTTGACCGACTTAGGGGGGTTAGTGCCACCCCTTCCTCTATCTGGCACTTATAGACTGTTAATAAATACAATGACAGCAGCTGATAGATTAGTCCTCTGCTGGCAGTTTAATAACTGTGAGATGTGTTAAAAATAGATGTAAGTGCAGCTATGAATCAGACCAAAAAAGGTTTAAATCATTAGAAAATGAGAGACAATTTTCCAATATGTAGATGTTTTTGTTTTGATGTCATTTTTTTTTACTGCATGTCCTCATATAACAATTTGGTGATGGAGGCCTTTCAATGCTCTTGTTTATTGCAGTAGTCCCAAAGCAAAGATTGGATTTCATTTCAGTACTTTTTTTTTCTCTTAGTTTCAGCTGTAAAAATTCTAGTATGGTTTTATTTTTCCCAGGATGTGCTTCAGATACTCACAATTTCAGTCTATCTGTACACTGCTGCTATTTCCAGATGCTTCAAGTTATTCTTAAATTGTCTGCAATATGTCACTTTCTCCCTAATTCAATTGTCTTTATTTTTCCTCTTCTTTTTCCTGCCATGGATGATGGCTTCCAGCAAGCGGACTGCCATGACTGCAGTCACCTTACTTCATGGTCTTTGATTTGTCTCTGACTGTGGGGGTAAAAAAAAATCATTGTTTGACACTAGAGTGAATGCTGCATGATTTGGAAGCCTGTCATCTATACTTTTATTGAAAAGGGAGGATAGATCAGTGGTGTATTTCCTATTAGACATGTGTCTAGGTGTGCCTCTTGTTGGGGGTTGGCCAGGTCCATTGATGGGTGGTACAAGGGAGTCATCTGTATCATATATGGATCTGCAGAGGGGCTCTACATTCTCCCCTCAATATTTAACAGAGCTCAATGACAATTTCTGAATTCACTAAATTGCAACATTATGACAGCTGGGGGCATTAATACTGTACCTTGTTGTGACCTGAGACCGTATTTACAGATCCATTTTTTTTACGGCGGATTGTGTGTATATTTTTAGGTGCGGATTAACTGCGCATGCGTAGTAACGTTTTCCACGCAAATTACATAGTATTTATGCACGTAAGTACTTTCGGCACGGACTTGTGAATCGCACCTATGGACATACAGTACGTATGGAGGGGGCGTGGTTTTTATCCGGACGTTAGAAGTTACGTGAAAGAGGGTGGGGGGAGGCATTTAAACTTACGCGCATAAGTATACACGTAGAGATAAGGGTGTCTTATGGAGGCGGAAGTCACCGAAAACCCGTCCAGCCGAGGGGAGTGTTATGGGTGTTGAAGTAAAGACGGATCTGTGTATCCAGTCCCTGACTTCTAAATTTGCCACTTAAGGCTCAGATGAAGTTTTTGATAGTGTTAGACCTAATTGGAGAGCACCTTATCCAAAATTTCACAGGAAGGACTTAAGTTCCACTTAAAAATTATTTTTCAAATGTCAGTTTGGATGATTTGGATTTATATTCTCTGTTCAGTTTATTTTCATTTTTCAACATTCAATTTTGACCTGGGTTAAGATAATCACAATTGGAGTTTGTTTTATAGGGTTGACTCTTAGATTTAGAGAATATGCACCGACAACTATTTTTACCATTGATTTCGATTAATAAAACCAAAGGACGTCATGCTGTGTGAGTGGTTGTGAGAGCAGCATGAGTGTTTGTGAATGTGTTGTTCTTCACCTTCTTCTTTCTCCTATCGATCCGTCACAGAGTTCCACTTATCTACAAATATCACCATTTGAGCCCTATCCCCATTATTAATGTAAAGTCAGGAAAATAACTTATTTATAGGTGAATTGATTAGCAAGTCGAACATTAAATCATATAAATATAAAGTGTAGTTTATCAATTTCAATGCAAATGACCTTCTTCCTTAAATTTGTCCCCAATAAGCTAGGCACATCCGTCACTATTTGCAATATTTGCTGATGAATTAAGATGGTGTGTTTAGCTAATAGGTAGGGACTACCATTTGTATAACCAATTGACTTGTCCGACCCCTCTAATTAATGGAATTGACATGGGAATAGTAGGTCAGAAGCAAATAATTAAGAGTTGTGAAACAGCCAGTAAGTTTTCAGTACAACATCAGGAACATGATCTGGATCAGGAGAGTGCAATGGTTGTTGGAAATTATACAAACTGGACTTGTTCTTAAGAACATGCAATTCCAAAGAGGGAAGAAAGGGAAAAGTAGACCAATTTGTAGGTGCACACTAGTATTTATAAGGGAAAATATAATGTAGTCAATAAGAACACAAATAGAGCCCACCAGAGGTCCAGAATCTTAGGAACAATAATTACAAAGATACTAATATCCAAAAAAGAATAATACATAAACTTTGCTTTCTACTAATAATTATAGTATCAATCTCAGGTTCATCAGCAGTCTGGAGATAGATATGGTGAAAGGTTATGTACAATAATCTATCATGCATCAAGGAGGGATATGCACATATGTAGCAGCCGGAGAATATAAATGACAACAAAGACCAATAACATACATGCAAAAATAAATGACAACATAACAGCATAAGTGCCTGCCCAATCGCGGCAGAAATCCATCCCTATAAAATGGGATTATCTATCCCTACACTGTACTAAAGTGCCCACCAATCACCTGAAAATTAAATCTGACTGGAACACAGAAGGTCCCTTGGCCCTTACTTTAAAAATGTATATACATAAAGCTTCCAGTTTATAAAAAAAACTCCCACCAATAAAGTAATTGGAAAACTATTATTGCAATAGATATAGATATAAATATATATCGGAAAAAACAAAAGACATTGCAAAAAAAAATCTGTTACCTGGGTAAATCCAAAATCTAGAGAGAGATTTTTCACATAGGTTCATCCTATTATATCTTATTATAGCTCACCAAGAGAAGAAAAAGTCATTATAAAGATTACTAATAGAAATCACTGAAACGTCAGTAAAAGTGATCATTATGGAGGTTTTTAGTAGTTCTTATGCAGACTGGAATCAATCAACTGATAACATTCTGCAATGCTTGCATGGGACACCTCTCAAATTAGCAAACACTCTAAATATAAAACGAGATTAACAGAAAGCTCCATAGATAATCATATTGATTTCGGCATCTTGAGACTGTAAATTTTGATGGACCATCCATTTATATGGGCACATACAGTTCATTAAAATGCATTGTACATCCCTTTACCGTGCATAGCTCCTCACAAGTGAATAGAAAAACACAGTTATATGAATATTATTGTAGTACAGCAAGTCATAGTTATCACTGTCAGACAATGGCTGCTGTGACATGCTGGCCCTTTCATTACCTGTTTGTAGAAGACATCCAAGAAAGGTTAGCACATGATTAAGTGCAGGGTTGCCGACTCTCCCGGACTATCCGGGAGACTCCCGAAATTTGGGTAGTTCTCCCGGTATCCCGGGAGAGCCGGCAAAGCTCCCGCAAGCCCCACCAGCCATTAATTACTACTGTAATCCCTGGCGTTACTAGGGATGTGCGGGGCTTGATGATGTCATCAAAAATATTTCATTAAAAAATATCCTTCCTGTGACTATGTTTTCCCCACTATTCAAATTAATGGGAAGAGTGGCAATATTCCAATGTGACCTGTTATATAAATAAATAGACATATTAATGATTGTATTATGTTCTATTTTAGAAATTTAAACATAAAAGCGAATAGTTCCTTTTAGCAGATTCCAACAAAGAATTACAATTGTTGACAAACAAATATTGGTCTGCTTGACTTAACATACAGACAGAAGTAAAGGGTTTGAGTTAATGAAGTATTTAACATTTTAGAAAAACGGACAATCTTTAAATGAAATTTAATTTATGTGACTGATAGTTTGACTATCACAGGTATAATTAAATAAACTAAGCATGATTACACAGCTGATTGAGAAAAAGGACGTTATGCCAGATACTGTACGTGAGTAAGTACAAGAGAAAGATATTCAATATATTTTTCAAAGTACTGCCAATTGTTATTAGGGCTAAGAAAACTACACATAAATAGATGCGACTGGGGAATGATTAAACAATGTAAATACCCAATAAAAAAATCATAAAACGCAATTTAACAAAAGATATATATATGTCTGTAAACAAATTATGACATAATCTAAACAGTGAACAGTAACACATCTAAGTAAGAAATAATAAGGATATATATTGAGTGAGAGGATGAAGGATTAAAGGTATTCAGTATTTACTGATGAAAATTCAAAGCAATCACCTGCAATGCAATATTGTCACCAAAGTGGTGTTGATTAGAGGCAACCAAATACAAGATAGAAAATAAAAAACATAAATCTGCTACTGGGTAAACATGTCAAACAAACCTCAGTAGACTCAGTAGCCAAGTAACATGTATTGATGGATTTAAGTGGTCACACACCTATACAATTATTTGTTTGATTATATGATTCCAGACCATTTGGAATGATATTGCAAGAGAGTGTTCAGTCCCACAATCTTATTTATTTAGGGATGAAAACGTTTTGTTTTTGCACGTGACCATCTGTCCGTCTTCTCTGGAAGCCTTCTCTGCAATATACTACAGGCAGATGTCTGTACAGTGTGTACAGAGTCACAATTTTTTCAGCAGGTGGTTAGCAGAGATGATAATCTGAGATTTGCTGGTCAATTAGTATAGTGTGTACAGCTGAATTGGCATGTTCATTTTGACTTGCAATCCACAGAGAAACTGTTGGAGCCATCGCATATCATATATGATTGCATTTTACATTAACAGAACTTGTAGGGTCCCTATTCGCCTCTAGGGGCAATCTTGGACATATGTGCCTTCCTATCTGCCCCTGGGGGCTGCTGTTTGAGCTATTATCTTCCTGATTAATTAGCAGCACCTGAGCAGCATGTATAATGCACTGTCTCACACTAATCAAGTTGCTGGTCATTTTGTCTTTTCCTGCCACATGTGTGTAATCTAGTCTCCTGCTTGTTACCTCCACGTGCCTATATGAACTATCTGCTCTTTGTCCTATATATAGGTTACCCTGTAGTTCCGTTAGGTAATTATGTACATTTGTATCTTTGCATTTGGTTTACATTTTTGTGCTCCTGCAGGTAATGTGTTCTGTTACTTCTGCTTTGTGCATTGCATTTCTTCTGGTTTGTGTTTGTATCTGTGTATTTCTGATATTGTTCCCTATATTTGTCACTATTTTTTTCTTGTTGCTCCCAGTTCTCTATTCTCCTCTAATACGTATGATTCTTGTTTGTGCATGAATAAAACATTTTTGGTTTCTGTACATTGTTACACGCTGCAGTATGGCAGCAGCGTGTAATGTTATCATTGATCTGTAGCAGGGTACTCCAGTCCCTGTTTCCCCTGCAGCATTCCTTTTTACTAAGGATCCTAGCTGATTACTTCGCAGCTGGGATGCCTTAGGAGAGGATTTGGCTGTGTGTATTCAGCAGCCAATGGGAATATGGCTCTCCCCTTAAATAGCTGTTAGCTGATAGTCTCCTTACCGGTCATAGCTTCTAGCTTCTGTCTGTGTGCTTGTTTTGATATCAGTTCTTATCCTGTGAATGCTACCTCTCCATCTTCTTTAATATTTGCTTATTCCTGTACCTCTGCATCCTGCATGTGTGAGCTGAGTAAGTGCCCTGTTTGGTCTGTTTGCTTGTGCTTTCTTGTGATCTGGTGTGTTTTGTGCTGCAATTTGCACTACTCTGATTACCACTACCTGTCAGTTTATTCGGTCTGCCTGATAGTAATTTTGTTCCTCTATGTCCTTTGCTTATGGTAAATTCCCACTGCACCATTCTGTTTATAATAGTCTGCATGTGCTCACCTATTGTTCTTACCTGCCCACCAGTCTGCCTGGTTACTACTGTGCATTTTCACCTCAGCTGTACCCACCTGTTACACTTACCTGCACCCTAGCCCATTTGGTTATTTCTATACTATTAATACTACAAGATGCATCCATGGTTGGAGAAGAAGACATTACTTTTTAATAAATACACACCGTAATCCTTAAAAAAACTTCTTCACTACACCTTGTGACTTCTAAAGAAGGAAGAGAGCAGACACTTTAGTGCTTTTGAACCAGTCGAACTAAACTAATTATCTACTTGGAAACTGCCTACAGATAATGGTGTAACTAAAGTGGGTGCTGATGGTGCTGCTTTTATGGGGCCTGGAGTATTAACCACCTACCTTGCACCAAAGTAGGATACACTGCTCCAGGATTGGGCCCAGCGTAACCACTCTACTTTTCGTCATACTGCACAAATATAGGGCCTGATTCAGAGATCTGTCGGCGATCGGGCCGCAAATATACGCAACTAAGTGGCAGGTCGGAGCAGGTTACACCCACCTGAAAAAACAGTCACTCTCCTCGCAAACCCGTCACTCCCCTCGCAACCTCTGGCCGGACCTAAACTTCCACCTCCATAGACTTTCCCTAATTGGCCGCATTCACTTCCGACCCTATGTGTATTAGTTGCGTATATTTGGGACCCTAACTCTGTAAGCACGCCCACTTGTCCTCATCTCAATGCCTCCCCCCGCCCATTTCTATGCAAATCCTTAGTTGCGTATATTTCCGCCGCACTTAGGGTCGGAATCTTCCCCGTCCGATTCACAAGTCCGACCTTAAGGCATTTCCGACCTTAACTTCATCGTACATGGTGTTGCACTATTACTACGCATGCGCAGTTAATGCAAAATCGATCCGACCCTAAATAAACACACTGAACTATTGTTAGTTTCGGATCTCTGAATCAGGCCCATAGTTCATATAGAGAACCTTTGCTCTGCGCTTTTGAGAAGAGAGGGGGAAAGCTGCGCTTCCATCTAATTTTAGGTGGTGTTGCAGTAGGATGCTTCTCTGCATCTGTGCAGAATGGAAGTGAGCACAGAAAAATGGATGCAGGCCTTATCTGTGTGGGGTTTGTATGTTCTCCCCGTGTCTGTGTAGTTTTACTGCAGTTCCTCCAGTTTCCTCCCAAACTCTAAAAACATGCTGATAGGTCAATTGACTGCTGGAAAATGTAGCCCTAGTGTGTCTCTGTGTGTATGTCTGTGAATGTAGCTCCAATGGGGCAGAGACTGATGTGAATGTGAAATATTCTCTGTAAAGCGCTACGTGATCTGATAGCGCTATATAAAAACCTGTTAATAAATAATAAATATCCGGGTTTACTAATTATTGTCCATTTTTGAGAATGCAAAAAAAAAAAGTAAAAACGTTGCAACCAAGTCCTACAGGACATCCCAGCGCTAATGACAGTTCTACTGTCATTGGGGCATATTTTTACCCTTGGCCAGCATAGAAAACGTTTCCTACACTGGCCAATGGTATAAATATGCCCCAATGACAGTAGAATTGCACTGGTATCAATGGGCATGCTGGCGCTTGTAGTACTACAAACATTAGCATACGGTGTAGGGCCGATATTATTTATTTTATTTATTTATAGCGGTGGTGGGTAAGGGGGGGGGTTATACATTTTATTATTTAATTTTATTTAATAAAAACACAAACAAAAACAAAAAAAGCCAAAAATTTGTTTTGGGTGCGCCATAGTAACCCACAGCTGCAGCCATTACGGCTCCCACTGGCGGTTTACTAATTATTGTCTGTTTATTAGAACGGCCAAATCAGAGGTGCGCGATTCTAAAGAAAAACGCACCTCTGAATAGTACATTTTATTAGATCTGCCTTACGGATCCGCTAAAACTCTAAATCCGGTCCTGAATCATTATTTTTATACGTTTTCCATCACGATATATAAACCAGATGTATGTCACCTTCTATCATTTAGCAAAAGAAGGCACCAATTTAAAGAAAATTACCACGGGCAATTTAGAAAGCACAAAAGGAGTTATTACATTTTTAATTAATACATTTCTCCAGAGAGGTTGTACCTAATGTATGAGTTTCTATTAGGTAAATCATTTAGTAAAGCTACTTTAAATCTGTATTTAGGTATGGTTTGTTTCTAAACTTAGATTTGCTATTTATTCTCAATGACATATGGTATAGGACAGGTCTCTAAATCATCTCTTAATAGTTTTCAAACTTTTTTTTAGATTATAAAACAATCTGATGTGTTATTGGCAAATCTATTACCTGAACCCAAATATGATTTCTAACAAAAAATAGTTACAAATGTTGGCAACTAGTGTTTATGAGCAATGGGAGAAACATTTATACTCACATAACTGTAAAAAGGCTGCAAATGCAGTTACATATAAATTTACATATTTAAAAACTGGTGAATATGATTCGATCCAAAGTTTTATTTAATTGTAGCACAGACTATGTAATTTATATAATGGAATGTATGTGTTTGGGAACTCACAAAGGATAGCAGGGAAAGCAGAGAAACGGCCAAAATATGGAGCAAACAGCTGTTTGTTTTATTTTTTGGCAGTTTCTTTCCCTCAGATATTTAAATATCTTACCTCTGAAAATGAATAATGCTTCTTCTCAAAACAGTGTTGCCTCCATATTTTGAAAGTGAGCATTTAAGCTGTTCGTATATATCTCATACATCTCGCTACACTTCCACTAAAGCACCAACATTTATTGTTGTTATTTCAATATAACATGGGACAGATGAGTGTGTGTGTGTGTGTGTGTGTGTGTGTGTGTGCGCCTATGCAGAAGAGACTTTAATGTGTGAGGATGCTTCTGGAGATTGTGGATGGGATGACTTAGTTAAGCACTGTACCTGCAGGAGCCAGTATCGTTGTGATAAGCTGGCTTCAAAGTAGGTTTGGAAATGAAGAACTTTAAAAAAAATATATATCCCAAGCCTCTTGTAGCCTCTGAAGTTCCTATTATAAATGTAACAATATTACAAATATTTTTTTAATTTCAATATCAGGTTACAAGTGCATAGTATAGGAATTGCTACTCAAAAGAATGCAAAGATTACCAAAAAGAAAAAACCAGGTTATTTCTTGAATGGCCACCTAGCAAAAACCGACACATTTTTTCCTTATTCACATAATTTTTAAAATAATTGACTGTGATCACCATCAATGATTAAAAAATGATGATCAAATCCATAATAACTACAGGGGGAGTATTCCACTAGGATCAGTAAACAGGACGTGGTCATTTTCCAGACACTGAATAGGTCAGCACTTGTACTGTGCACACTAATTGGTGACAGTGCAAATGTCGACATTCCTTCATTATGTCTACAGTGTAAATATGTCCACGGTAGTAATATAAGGGCAATGTAGACAGACAGGTCTGGCAGGTGCTGAATAAAATAGTTCATTTCACATTCCCACTGCTTCTGGTCCTTTATTTGACAACTATGAAATGAAATGATCCGGTAGCATCTTATTTTATTTGAAGAGTCTCTCTGTATTTTAGACATTGCTAGGCTATTGTATTCTCAAGTCTTAACACTGTAACTATGCACATTACCATGCTTTTTTATTAAGCCCCCAACTATTGCTCCACTATGTACCAAACTACTGAACTCTGACCATGTCTCCCTGATTCTCCCTGGTAGTACATATATATACCTGTCATGATTATGGTACTTTTAACTGCACCTTTTGTCTTTTGCTTACCTTTGCTGATCACATGATCTTCCTTTAGTTCCCTGTACTTCCTGGTATTCAGTTGCTGCTGCAGTCATTATACCATGGGTGTGGCTAATTCCCTTGCTGGAGCTCACTTATAAGTTGCCCTATTTAAATTCCTCTCTGATATCACTTCCCTGTCAGAGAAATAGATTTTCCTTGCCTGATGATATTGCATACTTAAATCCTCTTGTGTGTTCTGAATGCCTGGTTCCAGTTTCGGTCTCTAGTCCTTGGTTCCTGCTATGGCCCTTGGTCCCAATTATCTGGTCCTCGGTTCCTGTGTTCCATTGTGTCCTGCCTGTGTCTCTGGTGTCTGCACTTCCAGTGTCCACTGCTTAGTAGACACTCCTACAGTATCTCCTGCTACCCTCGGATTCTGTCCATAATCTTGGCATCTGTGTGCTTGTCCAGAGGGCCGCGGTCTGCCACCTGCCTACAGCCAAGACCATCCCCACCATCAATGGCTCTGGTGAACACCAGGCTTGCAGTGGTCCTGAGTGCTTTGTTTATGGAATGGCACTAAGTCTGGTGCATGAAAATACCTCTATACTGAACTGTGTTTCTTATAGACCTCTAGAAAGGCTTATACATGATTTCTAAATTTGGTAATTTGTTACTATGACATCAAGACCATAAGCAATTTATTGGTTGCTCTAAGATATCTCCATACTTGAAAACATTTCTAGAGCCTCATCAAATTCTAAGTCCAGATGTTGTCCACTCTATTAAACTTTGGACTAGATTTAATCTGAACTTTATTCATTCTCGAGTTTTAATTGAGTTTTCTTTTGCAGGTAGTGACATTAATGAATAAAGTTACATTATGAAATGCTGCATCGTTTGATGTCACATGACTACCTTCCCATTAAAAAAATTAGAGAGAGGGCCAACTTCATACTGGACACATACCCTAAAAAGTTTTCCATCACACCTAGATTATATGTTTATACAGAGGATTCATATTTCCTTACTCATTTCCATTTTAAAAAGGTATTTCCACACTTAAGGACCACCCTGTATTTTAAGTACAAATTAGTGTTTTCATGTTTTATGTTATGACTAAGTTAAGTTTAAAGTCTATTTAACAATTGTTAAATTCCCATGATGCCCCTTGCTTCCGTTTCCATGAAATGTTCCCTGTAAATATTGCAAAACTACCATTGTCAGTTTTGTTCTATGGGCATGATTGAATAATAATCCAGTTTCAGATAAATGTGTAAAAACCAAGAAGGATCTATGAATGAAGACTGTGTTAGGGCATTTATGCTTGTATAATTATTATAATTAATTTTAATTGATGGTAGAATACAATTATTTTGGAAAGACAGCATATGGCGTGGGCCTTGAAGCTCTGTGGGGTATAGAGGCCTGTTTTTCCTATATGGTGCTGTATTTGTATAATTTTAATCATTTGTGAGGGGAAAGAAACTATTTTACTATATTACTTTGATGTGTTGTGTAGGTTTCTGTGTGTTCCCTGTGTACATTATGTACTCAAGGAACAAGGTTCATCATATTTTTTGGTATGTACGTATGTATTCCTCACTGGAAGTTCAAACAAAAACCATGAGAATGATAATGTTTCATTTTTTATATGCTACCAAGTTAGTATTTTTATTTGATCATTTTACCATTTTCACTTCAGAATAGTTTTTTTTTTTTTGTGTGGTAGAAATACATGTCTGACACTTTTGTGTCTCAAGAGAATTGTACTGTTAATAATCAGTATCACAGTACAGCAAAATACTCTTAAATCTAAATTTCTGCACAGATTTGTTGCCTCTTAATCATGAGGGGGCTACTGCTATTATAGCATAATTATGTAAATTTGACCTGACCACTGAAGGGCATTCTAGTTTTATAACTTTTTCGGCATGAAGAAAAAAACCTTGACATTGGTAATCAGGGGGAGACAGCCAGGACTTTTGTCCTAGGCCCAGACAGAGGGGTAATCACCGATAATCACTTTAGCTGTTCAGCAATAGGTATCGCTGGTATAATATATTAAGGCCCGGATCAAGAATTTTAGCAGATCCGCAATATGGATCCATTAAAACGTCCTATTCAGAGATGCATGTTACAGTGGCGCATCCTAAACTAAGTTTAGGCTTTTTTTTTCCTCTTTAATAAATAAAAGTGTTTAAAAAAACTAACCCCCTCCCCCGCCACCACTAAAAATAAAAATCAATAAGTAATATCGTCCCTACAGGGCCCGACAAATTAATGTCCTCAATATAAACAAAATAAAAGGTAGGGCCGGCCATTCTATTGTAAATTAAAAATAATGACAGCAAAAAAAAAAAAAAAAAATTACCTGCTCTGCTGGGGTCCAGTCTTGTAAGCTTTTAATCCTGGGGAGGGGGGGGAAGTGTTGGCAAAAATAAAAT
>WWET01001150.1:345011-357207 GCA_011038615.1 Limnodynastes dumerilii
CTGTTGTAAATAGCAAAAAGTTCATTTTTGGAGTTATAACTTCATAACTCCAAAAATGAACTTTTTAAAGCTTTAGTAAATAGAGCTGTATATTTATAGAGATAATGTATGGGGCGTGCACTCCCCTCTCTCTTTCGGACGTACAGAATCTGGTCCATAGTTTTTGGCTATTATACAGAATTTGATTAATGATTTGAATATCAAAACAGGGTTTCTTTTCACCTTATTGGGTCAGTGTGTTTAACCTTCCCTATATTAAATCCCCTACAAACCTTAATCCAGCCATGAGGACTCACAACAAGCACCATCAAAATTGGATACAATAAACCAACATATAACAATAAAGACCAGCATTTATAACTTAGCCACTGGTAATTTGAATGTAAAAGCTCCCTTCCAAGCTGGTGTAGAAGCAGAATCTTTTCAGACAGCAGCTCCTCAGGCAGGCTCGCAGGGGCTGGTGACAGCGGGAAGATCCTGTCAGATCCAGTCAGAGTAACTGTCTGACGTCACCTCCTGCTCCCTCACTCCCTCCCAGTGAGTTTCTGGGCAGAAAGTGGGAAGATGTAGGGAGACAGGCTCTCAGCTCTTTAGTCTCTCTCTCCCAGGGCTCCGCTTCAGCTTATATGCGTGCGTATTTTTAGGATCGGATTAACTGCGCATGCGTAGTAACTTTTTCCACACACATTACGTAGTAAGTACTTTCGACACGGACTTGTGAATACTACTTAGGGACATACATACTGAGGGGCGTGGTTTTTATCCGTATGGTAGAAGTTACGTGAAAGTGGGCAGGGCAAGCATTTAAATGGACATTTGAGGGCGTGGCTAGATAAATACGTCCATACGTAAGTAACATACGCGTGTAAGTACACACATAGACTTAAGGGTACCCTATGAAGGCAGAATTACCGAAATCCAGTCCAGCCGAGGGGAGTGTCATGGGTGTAGACTTGTAAAAACACGCACGTAGTAAATACGGAATCGGAATCTGTGAATCGGGTCCTATGTCTTCAGACATGTGTCCAGGGCCGGTGCTAGGGTGTTCAGGGCCACCCTGCGAATGTTAAATTTGTGCTTATTTAACAATTTAACATTTAACACCAGTGACCATCCTAGATTATAGTAAATGTTTAAGCGTCATAAAACACAATCTTGTAACCACAATAAAAGTCATAATAGTCACCACTATACAAAACAGACAGTGTCCTAGTCTCCAGTATACAATTCCCACTTCATCCTAAAAACCGCCACACAATACAGATTATATATTTTATAACTATTGTGTCTCCAGCTCCCAGTATTTTCAGTCATGTCTCTTCAGCTCTCAGTATCCCTATCATGTGTTTTCAGCTTCCAGAATCCCCATTAATGTCTCTCCAGCTCCCAGTATGTCTCTCCAGCTTTCAGTATCCCCCATCATGTGTCTCCAGCTCCCAGTGTTCCCAATAATGTCACTCCAGTCCTCCAGTATTCCCAATCATGTGTCTCCAGCTCCCAGTATCCCCAATCATGTCACTCCAGCCCCCCCAGTATCCCTAATTATGTCACTCCAGCCCCCCAGTATTCCCAATCATATCACTCCAGCTCCCAGTATCCCCAATCATGTCACTCCAGCCCCCCCAGTATCCCTAATTATGTCACTCCAGCCCCCCAGTATCCCAAATCTTGTCACTCCAGCCACCCAGTATTTCTAATCATGTCTCTACAATTCTCAGTATCCCCATAATCTTTTTCCAGCTATCCCCCAATCATGTTACTTCAGCCCCCAAATATCTCCAATCATGTCACTCTAGTATCCACCTATCATGTGTCTCAAGCTGCCAGTATTCACAATCATGTCACTAGCTTCCAATATTCCACTTTTGACGCCTGTATTTACTGTACTTTACCTTTGAAGTCTTCCCTCCTTCCTGCTCTCCTCTGCGGCAGACCTTTATTTGACTGATGCTGGTGTGACCTTAGATCACTCCAGGGTCATTCTGAGATTGAACAGCATGGAGAGGCGCTGGTTCCCTCTGCCTGTGCCTATCACACATGCACAGCAAAATTGAACGGACGCTGCTCTTAAATGTTGTAAGGCACTCTCACTAGAGTGGTGAGAGCACCTTACATTGTTTAACAGCATTGTCCCAATGCAGTGGTGGTAGTGGGGTGAGGGGGGGTTCGGCGATGGGCACATCTGGAGCCTGGCGCTCAAGGCTGCAGCATAGTTACCCCATTGGTTAATCAGGGCCTGATTGTTACTGTAGTTCCTTGTCATCTACAGTAAAGCTACTTCTAAGTTTTTTAGTCAGTCATTTGTAACTGTCCTTAAGCAATGTATAAATAAGTGAAGGGTATTTAATTACTGTTACTTATATAATTGTTGATCAGTAACTCAGTAAACGTAAATGACTCACTTTCATTGATTCCAACCAGAACGCTTCTGAAGCCAGCAGCTCTGCGGACTATTCTAACTACTGGACAGCTTCTGCCCTTAAACTGGGTACACACCTATTGAATAAAAAATGAGATGCAAAGACTCTTATGATTTCACTGATGACTGCCAATCTCGATGACAAAGCTGATTCAGACATACGCACAGATACTGGCCCTGATCCAGATTTAAGAGCGAAAATCTGCACATTAAGATGATTTCTGTATCCATAATGCTACCTTAACTTCTCCGCACGGATTACTGTGCTTATGGAGCGCACACACGCATGGAAGTGATTAACCCTGCCCATGGCTTTCCCACCCTCGTTGGGAATATTCGGTTGTATGTAGGCATGTTATGTCCTGTTGGACGAAACTCTGAATGTACGAAATGTAGCATCTGCAGGCAGCTAACGTTATTAGTTCTGAAATACTTTGAATAGTGGCATAAGTCAAACATAAACTGAAGTGCCGGAAATAGGGAAAGCGTCTTTTTCTAATATTTGGTGTACAGTTGTTCATATTACTGTAGGCTCACTTTGCTTCTGGTTGCCTTTTAACATTACGTTTGTGTTTACAAAACACAATGGGCTAGATCCAAAGTTAATAACAATAACTAATTTACGCATGCTCCATGTATAAATCTGGATGCAGGAATCGTGTATAAATCTGGCTGCGGGAATGCACTGCGCATGCGCATCCTAACTCTGATCGTACAGAGCTTGCAGGTAACTTTGTACAAAAGGGTGTGACACCCCCACGCAAATTGAAAATATGCATTGTGGGAAGAGGTAGACATTAAATTGTCAGAATGGGCTGGGTTAGGCACTTACGTACAACAAGAAATCCGACCTGAGATACACAAGGAAAGGTTAAGGTAGGGTTCTGAACACGTAAGTCAGCTAAGTTACATGCGGGCAAACGGAGAGCCTGGGGGAGTGTATTAAACTTTAAGTACTACGTAATTGTAACTGCCTTGTGTGCCTTGTATGTGCCCGAGCGCAACAGAGGTCTGAATCTTTGCATAGGCAATGACGACATAAAGAAAATCAAAAAGTTTATTTATTTCTAGAATCCAGCACTTTATAAGGCAGAACAATGGAGAATGGATGCTGCTAATAAATACCAAAACATGGAGGGCATTACTATTGCAGTTACCTTGATTTATTTTGGCAGGAGCATAGGGCCTGATCCAGAACTACGTTACGTTGTTTTGCTGAGCGTTAGTACGCAACATCAATGCCCTCCCCCCGACACTCCCCCTGTCCCGGCGTAATTACACACTGTTACGCTGGCTGAAGGCGGGGTTCATTTGTCCCCTGTTGGGCTAGCTATTTTTCTGGGTCGTTGGTTAGAGGTTTTTAAGGTTTTAGCTAAGGTTGATGGTGGCGATACGGATCAGTAGGTGATCGTTGGTGTGGCGGTAAGCAGTTTCAATTTGTTATGATGTGATTTTATAATGTTTTTTCTTATTGGCGCAGGTGGTGGTTGAGCTGAGGCGGGTTGATGAGACAGTTAAGGTTCTCAGCCGTATTTAAGGATCGGCCTGAGCGAGATTCGCGATGGACGGGCGGTCTCGGAGCTTTTGGTTACGCCAAAGCGGAAGGAGTGTGCGCCAGCGGTCAATGAATTAAGGTTGAAGGTTTTTATGACTTATTGCTTTTGAATCAATTTTGATTGAATCTGCTTTTTATTGCCCCCATCAATTTTAGGGATAAAGTTAAAGTTAATGAATAAAAGGAAATTTAAATAGTCAATAAATAATTTTATAGAGCCCAAGTTGCTGTGTCCGTGTTTTATTTCAAGGTTTTGTTGGTGGTATCACCGAGTCAACACATCACACATGTGGAGTTTATGGAAATACTTTGAATAGTGGCATAAGTCAAACATAAACTGAAGTGCCGGAAATAGAGAAAATGTCTTTTTCTAATATTTGGTGTACAGTTGTTCATATTACTGTAGTCTCACTTTGCTTCTGGTTGCCTTTTAACAGTACGTTTGTGGTTACAAAACAGAATGGGCTAGATCCCAACTTAATAACAATAACTAATTTACGCATGCTGCGTGTATAAATCTGGCTGCGGGAATGCACTGCGCATGCGCATCCTAACTGATCGTACGTAACTTGTACGTAACTTTGTACAAAAGGGCATGACACCCCCATGCAAATTGAAAATATGCATTGTGGGAAGAGGGAGACATTAAATTGTCAGAATGGGCTGGGTTAGGTACTTACGTACCACAAGAAATGCGACCTGAGATACACAAGGAAAGGTTAAGGTAGGGTTCTGAACACGTAACTCAGCTAAGTTACGTGCAGGCAAACGGAGAGCCGGGGGGGGGGGTATTAAACTTTAAGTACTGTGTAATTGTAACTGCCTTGTGTGCCTTGTATGTTCCCTGAGCGCAACAGAGGTTTGAATCTTTACAGAGGCAATGACGACATAAAGAAAATCTAAAAGTTTATTTATTTCTAGTATCCAGCACTTTATAAGGCAGAACAATGGGGAATGGATGCTGCTAATAAATACCAAAACATGGAGGGCATTACTATTGCAGTTACCTTGATTTATTTTGGCAGGAGCCTAGGGCCTGATCCAGAACTACGTTGTTGCGCTGAGCATTAGTACGCTATATCAATGTACTCCCCCCGACACTCCCCCTGTCCCGGCGTAATTACACACTGTTACGCTGGCTGAAGGCTACCCTAACTTCAGCTGTCGTAACAAAGTACAATTACGCCGGCCAACACATCGTTACTACCTAACCCTACCCTCCCTTCCTAATTTCCCTCCTCCCCCCGCCTACCTTCCCTAACTGCAGCGTAGTTATGTAGAGGAACGCCCTCCTCCACCGTAACTACGCTGCAGTTACGGACGCCATATCCCCAGAAACGAAAATAACTAACTATGCCGGGCAACATCTGCCTGGACAGCCGATCTTATGCATACGCCCACCGTAACTACACCGGGCAACATCTAAACAGCCGATCTTATGCATACGCCCACCGTAACTACACCGGGCAATGATCCAGACCTAGTTAAGCGGTTGAACTTAGCTACTCCTGGGCTAAACCATGTTGATTTCAGGGGAGTCATATTTCATCTGCTGCAAACAGTATTAGAACTGAGAGGTGATGTTTCCTATCCCAAGTCTAAATAACAGTGTGATAGTAAAGCAGGTCAGTATCTGTGTGCAGTAAGCAATTCAAAGATATATCTCTGCATGCAAAGAATACAATTAACTTGACTCCCCCTGAAATCAACATGGTTTAGCCCAGGAGTAGCTAAGTTCAAGCACTTAACTAGGTCTGGATCAAGCCCCTAATGAGCAACTTGCATCTTACAAACAAAAGTAAAATGTCACAATAAACGATAAATGCATAAATTACAGCTGAACCTGGAGTATAACTACAATTATATTGATAACAAATCCCTTTTAGAGAAAGCTTCTCTGTGAAAATGACTATTACAGACTCCAAGGAGTTAAGCATCTGCAACTTTCATCTCAATGAAAGATTCTGCATCAGTACATGCATGATTCTGGAGATAAAGATGTTAATTATTGTCATTGTAGGGTTTTTTCCTAACCTCTCTTCTGTGAGTGTCACTCGCCAGTCCAGAAATGGACCATGCCAGGCCAGAGACACGGAGTCTAATCCCAAGCCAGGTAGTCCCTGTTGGTGGGGATGGATTTGGCTGCAAGCAAGGACAGGTCGTGGCCCTCTGGACTAGCGCACGGACACAGAGACAGTGAGGCGAGATCCGAAGTAGCCTGAAGTAGTTGTTACAGGTAGAGGAGTCCCTGCTACTGTGGCTGGAGGAGTGAAACCAGGGAGCCAGAACACACGAGCGAGCGAGCTCGAGGACACGAATCAGCAGACTAAGACAATCTGTAGTTCTGACAGGGAAGTAATGTCAGGCAGGCATTTAAATAGAGCAGGTGAAGTTCAGCAAGATAATCAGTAGCACCTGTGATATACCTGCAGCAGAAGTGCACACGAGAAGTGCTTAAACTGAATGGAGTCATGTGAATAGCAAAAGGTAAACAAAGCAACTAAAATGTGCAGAGAGCATAGTGGATACTGTAGAATCATGACAGTGAGGAGCACTTTGAGCTATCTCCTTTTAAAAAGATTAGTTCTTTGTCTGTATGTTTCCTCAATGTTGTTTATTTGTGTTACTTCAACTGTTCTGCACTTATTTTAGTGGCCAATCGAAATATTCACAAATGTGAGTTGATCCTTAGAAAAAAGTAAAGGACTGCAATTGGATGTATGATAATACAGGACCCGATACAGAGTTTCCAACAAAGCGCCAGTGGGAAAAGTGGATTGCCGTTATATCCAAGCATCCATGTGAACGGATTACCATTGCTGACATCATGTGTTGCTGACCTGTTGTTATTTGTGTGAAGATTGGTGTTTGGTTCTGATGTTGCAGACCCAGGGCCACGGTATGAGTAACAGAATTGCAAACAACATTCTGACAGCTAAAGAAAGAAGCAGCTGAGTTGTGAGCACAATGATGAGTACATCGGTCTTGGTAATTAATCCAAAGTGAAAAAAAAGATATGAGAATTTTCCATAACCACATACTTATCACTTAAAAAACTAAACTGCATGAAGTATGCCCCTCAATTACTATAAAACACAACTTAAAAACTGCATAGCAGCACAAAATACTGTCCAGTCCTCCACTCTCCTCTTAAAGAAGAACAGGGTTTTAACATGAATAATTCATCCTTATCAAGCTGTGAAAGCATTAAAACAAATGGAGTATTCAGGTGCAATACAAATACATTTGCATTAAGCATATCACAAAGTTACCACACTGAAAAGTGCTAGTGACGTTATGTGTGGCCTCTGTTGTGTCACTGGGAGGCCTGGGTCACTTTTGTGATACCGCCACTGTTATCAGATGAAACTCCTTTTGTCATAATATTCCTGAAATGACAAGATGTAAAAAACGGGAAACAAATGGAAGGTGATTTTGATTGTGAAACTCAGAACATTAAACCCTTGTAAAGAGCATAAGAGAACAGTTATGACGCATGCATAAAATGTCATTAACTTACCAAGGCTGAGTCAGTCAACCTGCTATTAACCTACATTTGCCTCCCCTCCTTGCTAACAATAACCAATCTCTGTTGCAGTTACCACTTACACGTCCAGAAAACTACCCTAGTTTCTCTGCACGGATCTGCATCAGTCCAAACGCATTTCTGAGCGGAAGTGCTTGCCATCACCCACGCACCATAATCTGCATACCCATCTCTTTCACCTTGCAGATACAACAAAAAGGTTCTACACCAGGATAAAAAATCATAGTGTAAATAAGATTTCTCAATGGGCACTCAGGGTCTCACTTGATATACATAAATTTAAAACAAATATTCTTTATTGGTATGCATTAAAAAAATGCAAAATGATCTACCTTCATGCAAAATATTAATAAAAATACCAATCCCACAGTGTAACACCGAAAAAGTTTAAAAACAGCATAAGTAAGCCCTATAAATGACCAAATATGTAATATCTCATTAAGGGTGTATCTCAAATCCAGATATGATATAAATCCTGTTTGTCTAAATATATATACAAAGCGTCCTCTTGATTCATCAATTAGTTCTAGTACAACATTAGAATTAATTTTAAATATTCAGAATTTTTTTTAATGAAAGTATTCATATGCCTCATTTATAAAGATTCTGTGTTGTTATACAGTGGCAGAGCATCTAGAGAAATGATGATAATAATTATGAGATAACGATAGTAATTATGAAATAAGTCTAGTAAGTCTAATTGCTGGAAAAAACAGGTTTATCCCCCGATATTTAATTAATAAGGTTGATCTAATAGCACTATATATACCTAACACAGTAAGCGCTATAGTGAGGGGGAACATTGACCGATGCAGTAGCTTCACTTTCAAGTTCAAATGTGAGGAGAAGAGATCTGCCACGTGTGTAGCTCTATAAATGCACCATGAAATGAAATAATAGACTCCTGCCGCAAGGCAGGCAGCCGATCGGCCACTGAGGCTACATCAGGATTATAACTTGCTGGATTAACAACCCTGTCTTAAAAATGTAAAGTCAGAGGTATTGATACCTCTGACGAAGCTTATGCGAAACGCACGTTAGGGAGGACAGGTGGGATGTTGTGCACAAACATCCCCCCGTTTTTAACGCTAATTGAGCCCTTGACTTTACATTTTTAAGACTGGTTGTTAATCCAGCTAGTTATAATCCTGATCTAGCCTCAGCAGGGTCGGGGGCTGTATGGCCGCAGATCTAGTCATAAAAGTGAAGGTAGGAATCTGGACACGTAAGTGTCCATATTTCCTACCGACAGCGGGGAGTGCAGGGGGAGTGTGTACTCCCTGCTATGGGAGCGAAACTAGGGTCAGGATCTGGCCCTTGGACTTTTCAGCAGATATTTCCAATCACATACTCAAAAGACCATTTCACCAGATATCTTACCAGTGTGTACTGTCCAAAGAGCTCCTAATAGACACAGTGCACAACTGCCAAAAGCAAAGGATATCTTTCCATCTTTGATCTGGCATATTAGGAGCATATTATCTGCTGAAAAGCTCATGGTGAACCCTGCTTAGAACTACCCTGCTACACTACATCCCCTCACCGCAGGCTAAGGGCACTAACATATCGGGAGCTGTTGGAATCATCGGGTACTGTGCAAGGTCTGCGCCATGAATTTCTAGTTGGTGACATTCTTGCAATAGACAATTAGCTGTCATCTGTGTGCATTCGAAAATGCAATTTTTGGAGTGGTGACACAAGCCTTATTTGAGACATATAGTTCACTTTGCTGAAAATTGTATTATTCTTTGGTCATCACAGTATAAAACATAAATACAGATTGAACAAAACACCATAATAATGAGGATGTTCAGGAGTTCAGGAGAATTGGCCAAGGTTGTGAATGCTTTAGTAAGGCCTTGTACATATGTTATATCTGTGAAACCATGGAAAAATGACTTGAAAAAGCCATAGAAAATACAATTAGGTGTTATGTTATGATAACAACAGAGGAAAATGTTGTTAGTAATACACATCATTTCAAATCTGTGACCTAAATATCAAGTACTTTTTATAATTATCAGCGTGTCTGTAATAAAATGTCTAATTTCCATAATCACCAAAACTGTGTCTATTGAGCGCTCACTGTAATCAGAACATAATTTAATTATAGAAGAAGCGGAAGATGGAAACTATTTTACCTGGTTTAAAGCAATTGAAACATTACTGCAGTTCCTAGCAGCTGGGATTGTCAATCAAGTGCTTCTCAAAAAAAATATCTTACATAAGCAAAAGTGATGTAAGTACTGTATTTATTGGTGTGACTTAATTTTGCATTGGACACACATATAATATGTAAAAGTGGATAATATAGTACTGTAACTCATCACATATTGTGTGACAGCTGCATGCAACCCTTCACTCAATGGTGACAGCAAAAAAAAGTCAAAGCTACGGTCAAAGTCATAGTCAAGATGTGGTGTGAAATCGTTAAAATGCTTTAGACTATGCAGTGAACAATGTTTCAAATGAAAACAAATAAAATATATAACAGGCAAATATTTGCATGTTTTCATTACATTTAAGCACCTTGGGCTGGATCCAGACTTAAGTAAGTGCTTGAAACTGAGAGAGGAAGGTTACACCTGGGCTAAACAATGTTGATTTCAGCAAAACCATGTTGATTTAAGGGGGAGTCAAGTTAATTGTATTCTTTGCATGCAGGGATATATCTTTAAATTGCTTACTGCACACAGATACTGACCAGCTTTACTATCACACTGTTGTTTAGAATTGGGATAGTAAACATCACCTGTCAACTCTAATACTGTTTGCAACTGATGAAATACGACTCCCCTGCAATCAACATGGAGTAACTAATTTCAGGCATTTACTTAAGTCTGGATCCAGCCCCTTATGTGTAATTAATATGCCGTATACTGCTGCTTTCCATTATAAATCATTTACATTGTATTTATAAATCTCTGGCACTCCCTTCTCTCATGCGGACTTTATGCCGGTTACTCTGCCATTTACTCTGCCATGAGGAACAAAAGAGAGGCACGGCACTCCAAACAAACATTAAATAACACTATGTGACAGCACATACATAAAAAGGAGGTTTGATTCACAATATAGCTATATTGGGTTAAGCTCACCTGCCCAGCATCAAGGCACCTCCTGTTGGTGAGTCCCTATCCATTGCTATATGTGTACTCAAGAAGTCTGTGTTAAGACGCTTCTGCCATTTGCACAATGTGCAGCGGCCATGTTGGGGAGGGGTCAGGCTCCCAAAGTGAAACTAGTAACAGTAGCAAAAACCACAGAAGAAAAAAGAAAAGAATTAAACTCACCTGTACTGAACTCCGTGTCTCTGCAGACCATCGCGGGACCTCCCCGGAGGGGTGAGTATTTGTAAATATGGCCATCGATGAGTCCTGGATTGCTGCTACGCGCAGCGAGCCTGGATTACTTAAGCAGCGCTAAATGCGCTCACAATAGTAGTTCCTTAATTATTGGTAA
Organism: Limnodynastes dumerilii; assembly: GCA_011038615.1. NCBI lineage: Eukaryota > Metazoa > Chordata > Amphibia > Anura > Limnodynastidae > Limnodynastes > Limnodynastes dumerilii. The sequence continues at coordinate 355,995 of WWET01001150.1, forward strand.
CATGAAAATTAGAGTCTCTTAAATTTGTTAATCTGTTAAATATATGGAAGCTTAAGTTAACATGTTATACATTTGTAAGCAGGAAATTAGGAAATGGAAGTGTGTATGTTTGAGGGAGAGGAGGGCAATTGCCTCACCCACCCTTATATTTCACTGGAATTTCAGAGATATTGGGCCAGATCCTGAGCATACGTACTCTAACGTTTTTACGCTAGCCGCTGACGTAAAATCGGTAATTTGTATCTACTGCAGATGCGCTTGGCAGATGTTACCAGATTCAGACCCCCTGTCACTCCCCTCTGTCATACGGGCTTTATGGCACTTACGCTGCCATAAGCCTGCCTTAACTCAAATGTGTGGATCAGCGGTCAATACGACCACTGATCCGCTACAGTGTGGGAGCCCCCTCCCACACTGTACACTTACCATGCTTCTCCCCGCCCGTGTTGGCGGGCGGAAGGGAAGCACAGCCCATTTGCTCGGAAATAGGCTCGGACAGAACAAAGTTCTGTCCGATTATTTATACGCTAGTGTTACTATAGTAACCCTAGCGTAACATCTGGAGGGCGCAGTGAAGGCAGGTGGCCTGTAAGTAAGTAAGTAAGTGACCTGCCGTTATTAAGTCTGAATACGGTCCTTTGATCGCACGTAACTTCAACGTAATTACGAATGAAAGGGTGTGTCTTCCATGCGACAGCCGGAAATACGCTTTGTATTTAAATCGTACAGTATGGGCCGGGTTAGGCATTACGTACATCCATACTTACGCTTGGAAAACTTAAGGTAGGGCTTGGCAAATATAAATTGAGTAAATTACATACGAGCGAGGTTAGTGCCTTGGGGAATGCATAGTACTTACAACAGTGTAAATACACTACGCCAACTAATGTAAAAACAACTTAGGTCTGAATCTACCCCATTATTGTTTATAGTATGATCATTATAGTATAATCAGTGCTTTTTTTGTCATAGAACGCACTGGAACGCAGTTTCTGTACCTTTTTGCAACAGATTTTCTAAGAGTTAAACGTTTTAAAAGTTTTGGCAGTAAAATCATTAAAACGCTGCATTCGGGCTGCTTGTGTGTGGACAAAATATAAAATGTAAATCTACCAGACCGCGCTCCCCTTTTATAGCAGTCACCACCACCTCCTAATGTTACACCTCAAATAAAACTTTTAGAAACGATTCACCACCTCCCAACGGGGGGGGG
>WWET01001150.1:375805-399051 GCA_011038615.1 Limnodynastes dumerilii
CGACGGCGGCCGTAGCTCTGGATCAGCCCCAAAGGCACTAACGTAATCTTAAAATGGCGTTAGTTTTTCACCGGGAGTGAGTGTAAAACTCTGCTCCGGCATTTAATAAATATTACGAACCGCCGGCCCGCTCTGAAAAGAATGGGCCGGAAGACAGCCCCGATGTTTACATGGATCGACCATGGAAACTGCTGCTTTTCATGGCGATCCATGGTTTGTAAATATTAACACCTCTATTTTCATGTGATAATGCCTATTTCCATATGAAAATGGCCAATATCACATGAAAATGAAGCTTGTAAATAGACCCCTATATGACTACGCATGGGTCGTAAATAAATTCTTAAATATACGCACCTAAGAAGCAGCAGCTTCTTAGGTGTGAATCTGGTTTGGGATGTTTGATATATATATACATTATATGATTTTAGCTGTTTTTACCAGTTTGATAAGAAACTCAAATCAAAACCAAAACATTTGAAGGTGATTTTGCCAAAACCAAAACATGACAAAAATATTGAAACAAAATCAAAACCAAAACACAGGGGACGCCATTTATATCTAGTTTGTAAAGTCTTATAATTTAACTCAAAATAGCTATTCCGAGATCCCACTTTTTCAAAATTGAGAAACCTCAAAACCTCAAATCATGCACCATATTTCAGATGTGGTTTGACAAGTTACATATATTGCAGTAAAATGTTCATGAACCCCTCTTTTACACACTGAATTATAGTTATAAATTAAAGTTATATAATTAAATCCCCACTTTTTAATTCCCCGCTGATTCTGAAATAAGAGACCACAGTTTCACAGTTTATAATTAAAATTGGGCAGAGATATAAAAGGATTTGTCTGTGACTTCTGTGTGTAACATTTGTATTCTCAAAGGGGCCAACTACAATACTGGAGATGTCTAATTTTAAGAGTGATCAGGAGGTAAATGGCTCTATAATGAGGCATAAGATAAACCGCAAGACATGGCACACAGACCAATTTTGAATTTGAAGATAGGAGTAAAGAAAGATACTGGACAAGAACAATGCTGAAGGGTTATTATTTGGTGCACTAACAGTTCAGATTAACTTAACCCTGAATTGGATGAGAATTTTCTACCTAAAGACATAAAAACTCAATCAAACTATTTTTCAGCATAGGTCATCAACTGGGTATGGAGATTGATGGCCGACTGAAACAAATGTATAGTTCCCCAAATTATTTAGTGTGATAACCAGGGTGGACTAAAGAGGCAATAGCAAAGCTAACACTGTACGCAGAGGAGCTGATCATGAGCTTTTGTGCAGCATAAGTGCAAACACGCCATTAAAAATACTTGCATCCAGGGCTGGTGCTAGAATGTCCGGCGCCCCCTGTAAAAAATTAATTTGTGCACTCCTCTTATTTAAATATTATAATCACACTGCTGTGCCCCCTTTTATTAACATCACCCTGCTTGTGCCCCCTTTTATTAACATCACCCTGCTTGTGACATCACCCTGCTTGTGCCCCCTTTTATTAACATCACCCTGCTTGTGCCTCCTTCTATAAACATCACCCTGCTTGTGTCCCCTTTTATTAACATCACCCTGCTTGTGTCCCCTTTTATTAACATCACCCTGCTTGTGCCCCCTTTTATTAACATCACCGTGCTTGTGTCCCCTTTTATTAACATCACCCTGCTTGTGCCCCCTTTTATTAACATCACCCTGCTTGTGTCCCCTTTTATTAACATCACCCTGCTTGTGCCCCCTTTTATTAACATCACCCTGCTTGTGTCCCCTTTTATTAACATCACCCTGCTTGTGTCCCCTTTTATTAACATCACCCTGCTTGTGTCCCCTTTTATTAACATCACCCTGCTTGTGTCCCCTTTTATTAACATCACCCTGCTTGTGTCCCCTTTTATTAACATCACCCTGCTTGTGTCCCCTTTTATTAACATCACCCTGCTTGTGTCCCCTTTTATTAACATCACCCTGCTTGTGTCCCCTTTTATTAACATCACCCTGCTTGTGCCCCCTTTTATTAACATCACCCTGCTTGTGTCCCCTTTTATTAACATCACCCTGCTTGTGTCCCCTTTTATTAACATCACCCTGCTTGTGTCCCCTTTTATTAACATCACCCTGCTTGTGTCCCCTTTTATTAACATCACCCTGCTTGTGTCCCCTTTTATTAACATCACCCTGCTTGTGTCCCCTTTTATTAACATCACCCTGCTTGTGTCCCCTTTTATTAACATCACCCTGCTTGTGTCCCCTTTTATTAACATCACCCTGCTTGTGCCCCCTTTTATTAACATCACCCTGCTTGTGTCCCCTTTTATTAACATCACCCTGCTTGTGTCCCCTTTTATTAACATCACCCTGCTTGTGTCCCCTTTTATTAACATCACCCTGCTTGTGTCCCCTTTTATTAACATCACCCTGCTTGTGTCCCCTTTTATTAACATCACCCTGCTTGTGTCCCCTTTTATTAACATCACCCTGCTTGATAATCATAACCTGCTTGTACCCCCTTTTATAATCATCACCCTGCTTGTGCCCCCTTTTATAATCATCTCCCTGCTTGTGCCCCCTTCTATAATCATCACCCTGCTTGTGCCCCCTTTGATAGTTATCACCCTGCTTGTGCCATTACTTACCTTCTTTCTTCTCTTTCTTTCTTTTCTCTCTTCTCTTTGTTCTGCTTTTTGTTTCTTCTGTTGCGGCTCCTCTCTGTGTGCTCCTCACGGATAATGTTGGATGCATACATTGCAGCAGGTGATATAGAACCGTATTCACAGATATGAGTGAGTTAGGTTTGGACAGATCCGCACCTAACTCACCCATCCTGCCCCTATCCTACCCCCGATTTTTAGGTACCTTATGGCACTTACGAGTACCAAAGGGCTACCTTATCTTACCATGCAGAGTTTCCTTCTTAAGAAGGAAACTCCACATGGACATTTCCTCTCCCCGCCTCCCCCGCCTAATCTAAATCCCTCCCACTCCCACTTCTGCGTAATCACTCATCCAGGCGGCATTGCGCCACCTCTTAAACTACTCCGTGCGGGCTTTAAACTGGTACATAGATTACGTAAAAGACCTACTACACATACGTAATAGGTCATTTACTAAATATCCGCACCTAAGGTCCATAGGCAGGATGCAGACTGCATACGCTATAAACAGCACCGGCTGTGGTAACAGAGATTTTTCACTCTGAGGTAAAAAAACACACTGCTAGCAGCTTCCCAGTAACTATACACTCTCTCACTCACACTGACTGACTGGACCTCACCACAGCACTTTAAATACAGAGCTAAAGGGTGTAAACTTACAATACATGTTTAGTTACATCAGTCTATAGCCACTGCCACTGAAGGAGGAGACAGCATAGAGCGCCCTCTACTCTAATAAAAGCTGGAAGTATTGTCCTGCATCTAGCAAGAATTTTCTTTATTTGTCACATATTTAGCCTAGTTTTGGGTAGGGACTATTAGTCCCAATACTAGTTGGTGTTTAGTTGACTATTAAATGTTATGAAGAATGATCAGATCCTGGGCTACGGATGCCAGGGGAATTATGCACTCTGCGTGCGTATTTACCCTGTCAGCTATGATGTGCGCATGTGCACATCATAACTACGCTAGCGTACCAGCCGGTACGTTAAAGGGGCCGGCCAGCTTTTTACGTCTGCCGTATCTCCACCATATGGGCGGAGATAGGCATTTAAATTAGGGAACGGGGCAGGGGAAGGCCCATTACGACAAGGTCTGTGGATGTAAGTCCGCAGACCAAGTCGTAAATTTTAAGGTAGGAATGTAAGTGTCCAGATTTTACTACCTTGAGCGGAGAGTGCAGGAGGGCCTGCACTCCCCACTACGCTGCCGTAACTAAAGACCAAGCACGTCAGTAAGATGTGCGTTGGTCTGGATCCAGACAAAAATTTGTAAAGGTGCAGAACTTGCTTGTAAGGTTGCAATTTTATCTCAAGTTGTTTGGAATTTTCAAACCAATAAAAACACAAATGTGGAAAAGTTTCTGAGAAAGTAACCAAAGGTCTCATGGTTATACCTTTACACTGAAATGTATTACTTTACCATTTGTCACTGTTACTTTGGGGTTTGCGGTACATCTTATTGAAATTGATAAGTTGGCTTACTTGCGTTATCTGTACATTATATCCTTCTTACACCAATTGGTGACCTTGACAGGGAGGTTATAGGGGAGTGCTTCAGATTTAGAACAGTTAGATTTCAGGAGTGAAATAAGAAGTTTTTATAGGGTAAGGAAAATATTTTATGCCAATATAAAAATTTCATGATATGAAAATTTGTCAAAATATAGATTATACGAGTGAAGGATAGTTCTAGAATAAGCACTTTGGGCTCTATTTACAAAGATCATTTTAATGCGATAGGGCCAGTTTTGAAGTGAAAACTGGCACTATCTCATTAAAATGAAGTGTATCATATTTACAAAATGCCGGAGCTCAGTTTTACACTCCGCTCCCGGCGTCAGACTAACGTCAGCTCAGGCTGGCGTTAGGGGTAAGTATTCCGGCGATGTCCCCATATACCCCTCTTTTCCTCCCCCTAATAGCTGTTATTAGGGGGAGGAAAAGGGGGGTATGTATGGGGACATCGCTGGAATACATAGCAATATTGCCAGAGGTTTTTTTTTTAAAAAATGTAAATAAATAAATAAATAAATACATTTTTGTAAGTAAAAAAAAAAAATCAATAAAAACCAATAGAAAAAAAAAGTAAATATTTAAAACTCCCCTTATGGGAAACCTGTCAGACTGCAGCCCGGTTCCGGCATGAATACACTGTGCATGCGCAGTGTTTCTCATTTCAAGAGTTGAAATTTTCAATGTCCCGAATGAGAGTTACTGCGCATGTGCAGTACTTCAGTCATGCATCGCATGAATAAGAAGTACTTTGAGGACCCGGCAGATCATCGCGGGACCTCGCAGGAGGGGTGAGTATTTGTAAATAATGTGAAGGAAGTTGCCAGGCCGCTTCAGTCACAGGGAACGAGGCAGGTAAGTAAATACCTTGTATTTTTTCCTTACTAGTAAAAAACTAGTAAATTGTAAGATGAAATGGGCAGTGACATCGGGCCGGATCCAAAGGAACGGCTGACGGGAATTACGTACATGTCGTACGTAATTCCCGTTTTGATGCCGTAAGGGCCAGTGTACATAACGCACATTTCCTATGCCGGCGCTTACAAAAAGGGGGCTATCCCCCCCCAGATCGTAACAGATAGAGTAGGAATCTGGACACTTACATGTCCACATTTACTACCGTCAGCGGGGAGTGCACATGGCGGCCCATCATACTTTAAAATGTCTGTTGGCATTTGCCATAGCTGTATTATAAGCACAAAACAGACATTATGTAAATTCTATATATTATTCTAAGATGTTTTATTTTATTTGATCTCTTGTACATTTATGAAGTGGACATGGGGCAATTGAGCATATTACTACTATGCGCACTGAATGTAACTATAGCACGCTAAAACCTCAACAGACTCCAGGGTCATTGATGCCTGTGCCAATGTGTCTATTCCCTTCACTCTGTAATTTGTACAATACATCAATTCACGCTTCTATTGTTCTTTTTAAAGAATCAATCATTCTGAATGTATTTTCTGTTCACTGTGCACTCCTTTGTATAGTGATTTTCACACTGATCAATATTTTTATTCCCTTTTGCTCTTCTTTAATTTACTGAACAGTCAAAGCGTTCTTAAATAATCTTTACCTCTCTATTGTGAATCAGACTTACCCAATTGGAGATTAACATTGTATTTCTTTTGACTGAAACTACTGAATTATTGACTTGAACACTCAAAAATTCATAATCAGTCAATGGCTACAGTTTTATTTGCACAATTTGGTCTTATATAGAACTTAATAAGTATTCCTATTCTCACCTAAACACTTATGTTATTTTGACCCAACTTCTTAAAAAGTGGGACTGCTTGCGGTCTTCATGATGGGACCGCAGACATGTTTCCTGGTCAGGTAACTTTTAACTATTTTCTTTTCTTTTCTTTTCTTTTTTCTTTTATTTATTTCTTACATATATTCCAGGGGTCTCCCCATATACACCCGTCTTCCTCCCCCTAATAAAAGCTATTAGGGGGAAAAGGGGGATTATATGGGGATATCACTGGACTTGTAGCCATAATGCTATCCTGAACTGGCGTTAGTTTAACACTCAGAGCAGAGTGTAAATAAATTAGGATTAATTTACAGAGGATTAATAAATATAATGAAGCGCCGGCCTACTCTGAAAAGAACGAGCTGGCAAGTAGAAGCAATATTTACATGGATCGCCATAAAAAAGGTCAGTTTTCCATGGTGATCCATTGTTTGCAAATATCATTCATTTCAGTTTCATGTGATAATGCACGTTTTAACATGAAAATGGTCTTTTGTAAATTCTAAAATTACCCTCAGTTCCGCTACTTGTTCTGTTGTACAAGTTGAACATAATGGACATAGCAAAAACTTTGTTAAAAATTAAGCCAACACTGATATGACACTGTGCTATATTCTGTTCTGTATTCTGAAACATAATGCTTTGCTGGAAGAAAAGAGGCAAACCATTTATCTTCTAATTGCACCATCTGTTTTCTTGCCAGTAGATTTGGACCTAGTATACTTGAGTTAACATATGCATTTATTTTCTTTTTGTAGTTTGTACAGTGGTAGATGAATTATGCATTTGACTAATTGGCACATACAAAAATAGATGTCAGATTTATTGACAGAGAAATCAAACTAAACTACAAATACTAGCTTCCTCCATCAAAGCAGAGACATTTTTATCCAGTCTTTGGGTAGCTGCTTAATAGTACTTACAGCTAACTCTCTACTATTTTCAATTTTCAATTGTAATCTTTTTCTTTAACTTAAAAACTTGTGTGTAATCATAAGGAGAATTGTCTTGGTATAAACACCAGGGAAAGAAAACAAAAGTAGTACTGCAATGTTAAAAAAAAAAAAAAAAGAAAAGAGAAAAGAAAAGAACAACAGACGCAATACCAATAAACTTTAAAACGTAATTAGCCAGCTGCTGTATGGATGGGTGTGTATTAACCCCCTCTACTCCACAACATATACATATTTTTTATAGCTCATACATTAGCTCTGTATCTTGCTTTATTTGTATGCAAGTTTAAAGTCACTTCTTTAATATTAGACACTTAAGGCTGGATCCAGACTTAAGTGCTTGAAATTAGTTACTCCTGGGCTAAACCATGTTGATTGCAGGGGGAGTAAAGTATAAATAGACGGCACAGCATTACATAATTATATGGATATTGAATCTTTCCTAGTTGAGAGGCGCTCCTTCAATGTTTTAAACACAAGTTATTCCCAATTTGAGTTGTCACATAGAAATGGCAAGTCTAAGCAAAACAATTAAGAAGGGCACTAATTTCTCCAAAGGTAAATTACTAGCAACTCTCCATGAAAAACAAAAACAATTAGAAATGCAAAATAGGATTACTGATTGCAGGGGGAGTCAAGTTGTATTCTTTGCATGCAGGGATATATCTTTGAATTGCTTACGGCACACAGATACTGACCAGCCTTACTATTACACTGTTATTTAGACTTGGGATAGGAAACATCACCTTTCAACTCTAATACTGTTTACAACAGATGAAATATGACTCCCCTGCAATCAACATGGTTTAGCCCAAGCACGAGGCACCCATACTAGGGCTACCGATGGATATCCTTGGAGTTCAAGGTTCTGTTTAGTGGACGTTCACGGTTATTTCTTCTGCCACAGATGTCCACTAAGTAGACTCTTCTGGTATTCAACTTTTTGGCCCACTCGTGATTCATAAAGCAAAGAAATAAAATGCTTCGCTAGGAGTCACAAATTGTATCTCCACCTAGGGGGTAATTGTAAAATTGGTAAAATATATTGCATTAAACAAATGTGCAAAATAGCTAAAATAAAACACCTAGTATCACTAAAAAATAGAGGAACTGACAATATCAATAATCAGCTTAATCACTGGTTTAGCGCGTTTCTCTCACGTGATTCATGAAAACTGTGATGCTTACAGCCAGTGCTTCCACTCCTCAAAGACCAATTTATATTGGTGCTTGAAAGTTTGTGAACCCTTCAAAATGTTCTGCACATCTATATAAATTTGACCTAAAACTACATCAGATTTTCACACAAATCCCAAAAGTAAATAAAGAAAACCAAATAATAAAATGTTGTAAAAAAAATATAAGAGTTGATCATTTATTTATTGATCAAAATGATCCAATGTCACATATCTGTGAGGGCTAAAGTACGTGAACCTTGGATCTTTGTTTACAGTTTCTGGTATGAACTCCTTGTGCAGCAATAACTAAAGGTTTCCGGTAATTGTTGATTAGTCCTGCACATCGGCTTGGAAGAATTTTAGTCCATTCCTCCATACATAACATCTTCAACTCTGTAAAGTTGCTGGGTTTCCTCCCATGAACTGCTCGCTTCAAATAACATTTCTATTGAATTAAGGTCAGGACTTTGATTTGGCAATTACAAAATTTTAATTTTATTCTTTAACCATTCTTTGGTTAAGTGTGCTTAGAGTCATTGGGCCTGATCCAGACCTACGCTCGCATGCAAGCTAACGCTGATCGTAAGCGTAAAAACGGCAGTAAAAACGCACTGCGAATGCGCATAGTGACAACTTCCGGTCATACCAAAGACCTTTTCGTAGCAACGATTCTGGTGTCCGTATTGTTTGCGTTTTTTCCGACGATGATCGTGTTTATAGTATGAAGTTAGTATGGACGCTGGAGTTAAGGAATGTAGGCGGGGGGAGCCATTTAAATTGTACAATATGGGCGTGCTAAGCGTTGTTTATACGCAATGAACGTACGGACGGCCACGGGAAAGAACGCAAAAGTTAGGGTAGGGTTTGCCGAGCGTATGGATCCTAAACTAGGTACGAGCAAGGGGAGTACCTATTGCCGTGCATCGGTGGTACGTTCAGCGATAATACGCTATGCACACCAGCGTAGGTCTGAATAAGGCCCATTGTCTTGTTGCATGACCCACGTTCTCTTGAGTTTCAGCTAATGAACAGATGTCCTCTTATTTTCCTTTATAATTCAGAATAAATGTTTCCATCAATGATGGCAAGCCATCCTGGCCCAGGTGCAACAAAACAGGCCCAAACCAAGACACTACCACCACCGTGTTACACAGATGGTATGAGGTTTTAATGCTGGAATGTGGTGTTTTACTTTCTGCAAACATAACACTTCTCATTTAAACCAAAAAGCTACATTTTGGACTTATCCGTCCATTAACCTTTGTTCCAATAGCATTCTGGCTAGTTCGGGTGATCTTTTGCAAACTACAGTCGTGCAGCAGTGTTCTTTATGGAACTCAGTGGCTTTCTCCTTGCAATCTTGTCATGCCTACCATTGTCTATTTATTGTCCTCCTGATTGTAGACTCAAGAACATTAACATTAGCTAATGCGAGAAAGGCCTCTAATTGCTTAGAGGTTACCTTGGGTTCCTTTGTGACCTCATGGGCACTCCTGGGGAGGGTTATAATGGTCTTGAATTATCTCCATTTCAACACAATCTGTCTAATTGTGGATTTATGGAGCCCAAACTTTTTAGGGATGAGTTTAAAACCTTTTTCCAGTCTGATGAGTATCAACAACTCAGATCCTCAGAAATCTCCTTTATTCATGCCATGGTACACTTCCTCAAACATTGATAGATCCCTGTTCCTTAAATAAAAAAGGTTGCCCACTCACACTTGATTGGCATCCCATTGACTGAAAACATCCGATTCTAATTTTACCTTCAAATCCTAGAGGTTCATACTTTTGCCACTTACAAATATGTGATATTGGATCATTTTGCTGAATAAATAAATGACCAAGTCTCATAATTTTGACTCATTTTTTATTTTATTCAATGGCCTTCATTGCTTCCAGGATAAGATAAGATAGGGTATATCCAGCATGGTATAGTTGTATGTGATATGGTGCCATATAGCTGCCTTATTTACCGTGCTTAGTTTCCTTCCTCCATACCCTCCCAGGCTAATCTACATCCCTCCCCCCACCCACCTCCTCCCCAAGGCTGCCTTGGCACACATCCTCCTACCTAAGCTACTATGTGTGGTCTTTGAAGACCGCACATAGTCAATCCATGTACCTAAATGGTACGTAGATTGCGTAAATGAGTTTCTATACATGTGTAGTAGCTCATTTCTTATTTCCCCGCACTTAAGAAGCTGAAGCTTCTTATGTATAAATCAGGCCCAATGTGCTTAGGTTGGGTGGCAAGATATAATTTCGTAATTTTGTGTTGGTGCTTCCTCCTCTACATCCCTTTTATTCAAATACATTTATAAATAATGTTTTGTAAATAGCCATAATATTTCAAACAGCATTACATGGAGGTCTATGTTTCTATGTTTAGTAACTGCAAATACTTTTAATACTTTTACTGCAACAATGCAAATCCAAAAAAAGTTCTCAAAAAAACAACGTGACAGGTAAGTAAGTAAATGCAATACAAGATTATCAACAGTAAGTAGTCACATTTGCATGGGGCATATTTACAATGTACAGTATCGGCAGGGATTCTTACAGCCAACTGATCCAGACTTCCGACCTGTTGCCATTGTATGTGCAAACAAACTAAAAAGCCTTTAGATCCACTCCTAGGTGCTTAACATGGCTAATGGGAAATACGGCACTGTATAAAGCTAAACAGAAGATAGGCCGTTATTACAACCACTGTAATTAGTAAACCGTTGGTATTAAGGACTCCATTTACTTAACATAGATAACTTTGTTTTCATGCAATACCAGTTTTATTGTCTGAAAATGGCCTTTATCACTTTAAAACAAAGTTAACTATATGCGATTACCATGGAAATCTATTGTTTCCATGGTGATTGCTAACATTTATACATGTTATCGCCAGCCCGTTCTTCTGAATGCAGGCCATCTTGCTTAAATAATCCCTTTCCTTAAATATCTTATAAAACTAACAAATAATATTCTACAATGTCTTTCCTTTTTTCTCTTATTCTTTTCTCTTTTTTTAAATTTTTTTTTATTATTATTTTTTATTATTTTATATGATTTAATTGTTTTTTTAAAAACCTTTCTCTTTCACACACAGAAATATATATATTTAGTTTTTTGTTTTTTGGGAAACCGATGGAACAAGGAACACTATTGAGGATTCAGTGAGCAAATAGAGTATTAAAATTAAATAGTCCAAATTACTCGATCCGTCTCAAGATTTCAAAGTCCTGACAAGAAGACAGGGTGAATGTGCATTGTGTACCTTTCGGGACTAGAAATATTTCACTGCACGCAGTGTCGTTTCCTGACCTAGCAGAGCCCAGGGCGGAAAACAATTCTGATGCTCCCCCCCCCACACACACAAAAAAATTTAATAAGTAAATAATTATATACATTTTATAAAAGGGACGTTGTGTATGTGCCTAGTAATCCACTTCTGCCAGTTGCTGTGTGCGCAGCCTCCGTTTGCGCCCCATATTTGTGTCCAGCCTCTTTTTGTGCCCCTTATATGGATCAGCCTCCTTCTGTGCCCCCTTATATTATCTGCCTTACATTATATATTATCTGCCATTCATTATATATTATCTGCCCATAGATAAATATATTATCTGCCCTACATTATATTTTATCTGCCCTACATTATATATTATCTGCCCTACATTATATATTATCTACCCTACATTATATATTATCTGCCCTACATTATATATTATCTACCCTACATTATATATTATCTGCCCTACATTATATATTATCTACCCTACATTATATATTATCTGCCCTACATTATATATTATCTACCCTACATTATATATTATCTGCCCTACATTATATATTATCTACCCTACATTATATATTATCTGCCCTACATTATATATTATCTACCCTACATTATATATTATCTGCCCTACATTATATTTTATCTGCCCTACATTATATATTATCTGCCCTACATTATATATTATCTACCCTACATTATATATTATCTGCCCTACATTATATATTATCTACCCTACATTATATATTATCTGCCCTACATTATATATTATCTACCCTACATTATATATTATCTGCCCTACATTATATATTATCTACCCTACATTATATATTATCTGCCCTACATTATATATTATCTACCCTACATTATATATTATCTGCCCTACATTATATATTATCTACCCTACATTATATATTATCTGCCCTACATTATATTTTATCTGCCCTACATTATATATTATCTGCCCTACATTATATATTATCTACCCTACATTATATATTATCTGCCCTACATTATATATTATCTACCCTACATTATATATTATCTGCCCTACATTATATATTATCTACCCTACATTATATATTATCTGCCCTACATTATATATTATCTACCCTACATTATATATTATCTGCCCTACATTATATATTATCTACCCTACATTATATATTATCTGCCCTACATTATATATTATCTACCCTACATTATATATTATCTGCCCTACATTATATTTTATCTGCCCTACATTATATATTATCTGCCCTACATTATATATTATCTGCCCTACATTATATATTATCTGCCCTACATTATATATTATCTGCCCTACATTATATTTTATCTGTCATACATTATATATTATCTGCCCTACATTATATATTATCTGCCCATAGATAATATAATATTTATAATATAGGAATAATAATAATAATAATATGGGGCACATAATATTATGGGGGGCAGATAACAGAAAAGGTACCCCCAAAAGTTGTAAAAATTAAATAAAGCCTCTCTCTAACACACACCTACCTGTACCTGATGCACTGTTGAACAGGATAGACAGTCTGCAACAGCAGAGGTCTTGAAGCTGGAGCAATTCTCTGCAGGGTGTTGAACAGTATAGACAGACTGTAATAGCAGAGGTCTTGAAGCTGGAGCAATATACTGCAGTCTGTGCTCTGCTGGCAAGGGTAATCAGGCTGATTGCTACAGCTGAGCAGCAGGTTGCAAGCTGTAGCCTGAAATCAGAGTTCTCACAAGAAACAAAACAGGAACCAGGCACCCTGAATGAACAAGTTGTTCTGGCACTGAGGACTCAGTGCTCTGGGTTTAAATAGAGCGTCCCTGACCTGTATTGGACAGACAGGTCATGTGCTTCGCCTGGCTTGCTGCTGCAGATGATGTGCTTCTCCTAGCTTGCTCCTGGTTGGCTGCTGTAGATGATGTGCACAGATCCAAGATGGCAGCACCCATACACTGGAGGATAGAAGCGTTTGGTGCCAGCAATATACACAGACAGACAGCTCTTGACATGGTATGGCCTGCGTTTTGTGACACTAGTCACTTATAGTGTGACTTGTCAAATTAATTTGGGGTGTTTAGCTGAGGTTTTACTGTCTGTGTATAGTGTACATTAGATTGTACAAAGCTTTTGACATTCTATTTTATTTAAAAAACTGCTGCTTAGTTTAGCTGCAGCAGCAAATACAGGTGGAGACAGTCTAGTAAGCTGTGAGGTGATCCAATTTGGCTGGAAATGAGCATTATCAATGTTAATAATACGGTCAGAGCAAAAAAAAACCATACACATTACAATATTAGAATATTCTGGCAGGTTTCACATTAACGAACCTGGGGTAGATCCAGAACAATGTCCACGAGTGAATTTACGCTAGCCGCTAGCGTAAATTCACACATTATTACTTACGGCGCATGCGCATGGCAGATGTTGCGCCACGTAAGGCATAGCGTAAGGGGCAGTCACGTATCAGTAGCGTATCAACTTACATAGGGGTGTGCCAGCCATACGCCACCAGTATTTACGCTTCGAAGGCGGGGTGAGGCATTTAAATCATACAGTATGGGCTTAGCTGTGTAGCTACGTGTGGGAAGTACGTCCGATAGTGGTTACGCAGCGTAAAGTTAAGGTAGGGTTTGGAAAGTGTAAGGCGCCTAAAATACGTACATAAGAGGGGTGTGCCAAGGGGAGTGCATAGAAGTTATGCTAGCGTAAGACCGCAGCATAGTAAAAGCATAGCTCTGGATCTGGGCCCCTGTCTGCTAGAAGAATGCATATCCATAAACCCTGTCAACATTTTTAGTGTCAGAAGGTTAACACACCAAACAAAAGGCTTCTTTCTACCTTTATCATGTCATAAACATGGTTCAGCTTGAAAATAAGGCATAAGAGCAGAAACATGCCCCTCCCACCTAATGTTTACTTCATACACTTCCCTTCTGCGAATGGAAAGACTTCCTGAGGATCCAAATTCATGCTGGAAGTCTGCCCCACCCACATGCGTGATCGCCAACTGTGCCCATTTTCCTCTAGCAAACGCCTGGATCCAATTTACAGGTATTAAGGAATAAATATAATATAGTTTAGGATTTATTGGGAAACAGAAGTCTGTGCAGGTACATATCTCCTTGACTTCCATTACCTATGAGAGTTTACCTTAGAAGTCATTTTATTATTCACATAGTGGAATCTATTTATAGATCCAGCTAAAGCCAATATTGCATCATGTTGTTTTGCCTGGGGCTCGAGTATTGAGCATATAGAGTTCAATATAAACCTTTGTTCATATAACCTTTTATAAGACATTTTTCTTAACAGTAATCTGCCTCTTATAGTTTTTTTTTTAATATTCAATAAAAAAATAATAGATACAACATTTTAGGGATCACATGCAGCAGTTAACATACTATGGGTCAAACATATCGGAAACTATAGATCAAATTAGTAAAGGTCATTATTGCCAGATCTCTGCAATCTGCTCATGTGTCACAGAACCAACGGTAAGTTCAACATCTCATATCTGAGTTAAAGGTCTGTGTGAATCTGATGTGTTGTGACATGATGATCATATGATTTGCTTATATGTGACAGATGTTTTCATAATTTTTTCTTCTCAGAGCTTAACTTCAAATTAACATTTTTACCCTGTGGTGTCAGTGGAATTTTGTCACTAATTGGAAACCTAACATCATTTGGATGTTCATAATGACCAGCATCTAATGCAGTAAAATAATCTCCATATAATAAGGATATTTTTCAAAGAGACAAAAATAAAATATGAATGATTATGATTTTGTATTATGAACTAAAATGCATTCTTGGCAGAGGAAAGCTGCACTCTGTCTTTATAGATTTCATTTATAAAATAAATTCAAGATTATACTTGACATTGCTGGAGTATAATAAAGTCTACAGCTTTATACGGAGCTGATCTTATACATTTACCAGAAGACACATTATGCTGTATCAGTGTTTGAGATGAGAAAATGCATTATTATTTTGACATTACTTTATAATTTCTGTTTAAATTTTATTATTGAGTATAAAGGACCTGATTTATAGTAGTCCAAAGATTTTAAGCAACTTCAACTGTCCCTAGGCGTGGAGAGACTGGTAATAGGGGCATGTAAGTGTGGCCTATTTAGAGACACATGTTTAATGTCTCCTAATACCATAGTGTAATGATAATCATCAGCATGCATAATTCAAATGATCAAGATCTTTATTAGTACTAATAAAATGTAAACAAACACATATCTTTGTAATAAAAAAAAAATGGACTGTGTACAGTGTGTACACAATAGTTATTCCCGCGTCCCGGGCCAACCCGCAGAAAGTCCCGGTTTTCAGAAATTTAGGCAGCTCTCCCGGGAGAGCAGCCCTTTCCTCTGTGCGACCTGTGCGGCGTGGGTAGCGTGACTACGTCACATGAAGAAGGGAGGTGCTTGTAATTATTGAAGACGGGGCCGGCTATTGCGGATCTAGAAGGTAAGTGCAGAAGGACTTTACAAAAAAATTCCTCTTTTGGGCTACAGCGCTAAAATAAAAGTCATGAGTTACAAATATCTGCAGATACATGATAAGCCACCAGCCACTTACAAGGCTTCTCTGTTTGGTGGTCCTAACTCTAAAAATCAGAGTCCCAACTATGGGTCATATATCATATATTTTTCTAAATTGAGAAACCATCCAGACTTCTGCACCTTCTCCACTTTAATTAAGGATGGTTCAGAAATCTAAAAAGTAGGGTCAAAGGTTCATGCACACACTTTGCACTGAAAAGTTGGATACAGTGGGAAAATATCAGTGAAATGAAAGGTTTATTAAAGCAAGGTATTATGGAAAGTTCAGTCATCACTTAGGCCAATGTGTTATTATTGAGACATCATTGGTTGTTTGATAGGATTGTAATTTGTCTAATAAATGCTGGTTCATTTTTTGTTTGTGTTTATTTCAGACAAGAGTCCATATACTATTATTTTGAATATAATCACAGTGCCTTTCTTACTGGTGTACTTATGATATGGGATGCAGTCTCCATTAAGAAAATAATGTTTCTGAAAGAGAGAGCTAATTTTCATCTGTCTCTATTCTGAAAATAGCACCTATTATTTTACTAATGAATAGGTAAGTATGCCAAATTTATTTTTAGGGTATACTTACTTATTCATTAATTCAAAAACCACTGCGGCAAATCCCTCGCTCTGCCGCAGACCCATTGCTCTGCCGCGGGACAGCCACAATGAATTGGACAGGTGAGTATTACATGGGAGTCTAGATTTAGGCTGTAAGGAATGGAGTCTTGGTTTCAAGCTGTGGGGAAGGGAGGGTTAAGGTAATGGAAGGGGATTCGTCTTCAGGATGTTCGATTGCATGTCCTTAGCAGGACAAAAGCAATCAATACCAGAGCCAATTAGAAATTGGCTGATTCTCTCCTCAGACACACACCCGTATGATGTGTCTTAGTTGTAAAAGTGTTTAAATATGCTCTAAATTATATGTTAAGCTATTAAATAATTATTGAATATTTTTATATGTGTAGAATATAATAAAATCATAAAATGTTGTCCATAGTTATCTATTTAAAGCTTTTAAAACATTCTTTGGAGCACTAATTTCCGACAGAATTGGATGCACCCTACCTTGCTCAGTTAGTATCTGTTGGCGTCTGCCAGGAGTCCTCCAAGCAGCTGCTGGTGTCCAATTTTATTGATGACACTGTTAGAGTGTAAGAAAGTTTGGCACCGTCATCTGTTCAGTTTATGTTTAGGAATACGTTTGGTTTAGATTTTTAAAGATTTCTTCTTGGTCTGATGTATGTATTCCCACTTTGTGCTAAAATCTAAAATCATAAGTAATCCATTTATTTAGATTTCAATTGAAATGTATCTGGTTATATTTAGTTATGTCAATAAGACTGACACAGGGTAGGAATAAAATTCAAAAAAATATCTTAGGTGAGCCGGATCCTGAACTCTGGCCGACAAGGGACTTACGCAAGTCATTTGTCAGGGAAAATCTACGCATGTGCGTAAGTACTAACGTACGTTATGTACGTTAGTTCATGCGATGAAGTGACTGACCCGTCACTTACGATAGCTCTATCCCCGCCATATATGCGGGAATAGCCATTTAAATGAAGGGTTCGGGGCGTGGGAAACCCCGTTACAACTAGGTCTGTGGCCGTATGCCGCAGACCTAGTCATAATAGTTAAGGTAGGAATCTGCACATGGTAGTGTCCAGATTTCTTACTCACAGCGGGGATTGCAGGGGGCGTGCAGTCCTCGCTACGAGAGCGTACCTAGGGACCCTCACATGCATGTAAAGTGTGCAGTGGTCTGAATCATATGTTTAATGTGTGGGATACAAATGAATTTACACTTTGCATGCAGGGAAAATACTATCCCTTTGCATATAGCACACACATTTTGGCCTGTAATTTGGAGTTTGTAAACATCACTTCTAAACTAATTCTGAATGCACTAATTCTAAGTGCACTAATTCTGAGTGCACATTTAAAATTTAAGTCCCCTCTCTGTTCAAAATAGTTTTTTCAAAGTGCTAATATGCAGGGCTGCCGTCAGGGGGGGGGGCTCAGGACACATCAGTGGGACCTTGCCCCTATGTGACATCATCAGTGATGTAATATGCGTTAACATCACCCGGCTCATGGCGGCCTTGCTAATATGCTCCTATTTTTGCTGTTATTCTTAACTGAGAATCAGCCATTTTGGAAATCTCTTATTATAATAAAAGATGCTTGGGTTACTTTTGATCATTCCACAATCTAATTGTAATAATTAATGCACATGTGCCTAGTTGATCTCTGCTACATTCCATCATCATTATTTAAATGAGTGAATGTAATAATTAATTGGTAGCTAGTTCACATTGCACAGCATTG
The DNA here is from genome assembly GCA_011038615.1 of Limnodynastes dumerilii. NCBI lineage: Eukaryota > Metazoa > Chordata > Amphibia > Anura > Limnodynastidae > Limnodynastes > Limnodynastes dumerilii. The sequence continues at coordinate 394,084 of WWET01001150.1, forward strand.
GCTTTGAAGAGACAGCTAATTTCTACAGGCTAATGGCCTAATCATTTTAAGTGCAGTCATGCAGTACAATACACTGGAAGACATATTTTATACATAATAAGCATACTGGTAACACTGACACCTTTGACTCTACCAAGAAGGATATCTGTACACACTGTATGGTAATAAGTGCTGGAAAAGGCTATACCTTCTGGGATTTTCTCCTTAATCTTTATTCTGTCATTTGTATTTTGTTATACACAATATCCGGTGTATTCCAGCAGGAAAACAAGCCTATTTCACCCTTATCCTTTCTGTAAACATTTCACAATCAAATATATTGCCTGAATTTCATGGCAATCTAGCAACATGATAAATAAGCTATGTTTTTTTTTCTATGCAAATTACAAAAATTATTATTTTAATCTATTAATATAATACAGGGTTGCCGACTGTCACGGAAAATCGGGAGACTCATGAAATTGGCAGTTCTCCTGGTATCCCAGGAGAGTCGGCAGATCTTGGGCAACTCCCGACACCCTTTCAAACTCTATTGTAATCTCTAGAGTTGGGGTGTAGGTCCTCGGTAAGAACGGCCCAATTTCAAAATTTAAAGATAAGGCTTTTAACAACCCCAACCCTTCCACTAATTCTAACCTTAACCTTCCCCTTCCATTACTCTAACCCTAACCTTCCCCTTCCATTACTCGAACCCTAACCTTCCCCTTCCGTAGTCAGTCCCTAAGACTCCCTTCCCTGCAGCCTGATCCTAAGACTTTCCTCCATGCAGTCTAACTCTAATGGGTATATTTACTAAAGTCGCTTTTTGCAAGCAATTTATAATCGATCTTTCTCTACGTGATTTGCTATTTAAAATCTCTGTATTTACTAACCGACAATTTTTACCCGCAATTTTCAAGCGCCGTCGATTTGCATCAATTTTTCAAAGGGTAAATCGCCGTCGCTTTATGTTAAAAAATTTTTTTTTCAATTATCAGCGCAGCATGTTTTGAATGCTTAGCATGGCTGCACTGATAGAACTACAAGGCTCAGCATTGCTGAGCCTTGTAGTAATATCAGCATCAGCATGTTAAGCCTTCTAAGCATGCTGCGCTTTAGCCGATGAAAATAAAAAATGTAAGAAAAAATCTGTCAAAAAAACATACCCAATATGCATTTACACACATCATAGGCTAACCGACCATCTACCGCAGCCTGACCCTAACCCTCCCTTCCTTGCAGCCTGACCCTAACCCTCCCTTCCCTGCAGCCTGACCCCAACGCATCCTGGAGAGGTTACTCACCTTTCCCGTGGTCCGGGACCTGCGGCGGCGGCATTTCTGAAAAGGAATGGATGAGTATGCCGATCGGCATACACATCCATGTTGTTAAAAAAATTCTAAACTAGACGGGTATTCGAAATAGGGACACCTGAAAGGAACTTTCGGAAGTCCCTATTTCTAAATTCCTTCATTCTATGCGGGGACTGCAACCACTAGAGTTGCTAGGGATGTGCGGGACTTGATGATGGCATTAAGCCATCCCCTGGAACACTAGGGTTTACAGTAGTGATTGACAGAGGCGGGGCTTAAGGGCATGATTTGCATAAATTGCATCATTTGGCCTGTCCCATGAATCTATTCCTTCCCTCTAAGATCTCCCTGAGGGAAAAATAAAAAGTAGGCAACCCTGATATAATTGTTACATGCCGCTTCACTAGTCCTAGCAATATGTGAGTTCTTACCTTCTCTGCAGCTGGTCCTCACGGTCCTGTATCTTTGCCACTGTGGAAATCATTCCATGCAGGCCTATGCACCATGTCTGGCCTGCACATTCCTGTTAATAGCAGCTGTAGGTGGGTACCTTCAGTCAATCACTGCCCATCAGCCCATTTATAGTCCTAGCAGTGGCATTTATCCACTGTCAGTTATAGCATTAGGTCTCCTGTGCTTTCCTGCTTTTGCTGCTAGTGATTTCCTCTGCGATGTTTGAGTGCCCTTTGATGCTTTAGTGTTAGACGGAAGCAGTGGCCAGGGGCCGCAACCTGCTTGGTTTCTGCAGCCCAGCCTATCCCCACCATCAGGAGTTCTAGTGAAGACCAGATTCCTAGTTAGACTCTGTGGCCTGGTCTGCTGCAACCGTAACAATAATAACACTACAAAAAAAATGAGTGAACTACTGACAAGCAGCAGACATTGCAGGACAGAAAGTAACACTATATAAAGTAGTATGTATGTAGTGTAGCCAGGATAGTCATCATTAGCAATGAAAAACAAAAGCTCAAATCAGCACAATTACATAAATATAAAAATACAACCATAAATACAACAAAAAAATGTTCATATTTACTTTAATACATGCAAATTTGGTTTCAGTTGCTTTGTTGTCATTGTCTTGCAACCAAATGAAATTGATGAGTTCCTGATTGGTATAAATGGATCAGTAAAGTTTACAGTGCAGCCATTGTTAAGAGGATTTGAGGTCCATGGGCCTGATCCAGACCTACGCTTGCCGTACTAGCTACGAAAAGCCGATCTGCGCATGCGCCGTTCAGATGTTGCCCGGCGTAACTACGGCAACGCGCGATCAACGATCGGGCATCCGTAGGAGCAGCGTAGTGACGCTGGAGGGGGCATCCCCCAGCGTTACTACGCTGAGGTTGGAGCAGGGAGGCGGGGGGAGGGAGGGTAATGAGGCTGGGAGGGCGGCGTTATCGTACTAACGCCACCGTCCCAGCGTATTTACAGTCCCTTAGCCTTCAGCCGGCGTAAGGGAGTGTAAATACGATAGGGCAGGGGGAGTGTCAGGGGGAGTCCCACGATGTAACGCTCAGTTAGTACGCTCAGCGCTACATCGTAGGTCTGGATCAGGCCCCATGACCGTATTAGTATATGTGTTTGCATGGGATTGCGTGTGTATTTTTAGGAGCGGATTAACTGCGCATGCGTAGTAACTTTTTCAGTGCAAGTTACCTAGTATTTACGTACAGGCACGGACTTGTGAATCGCACTTAGGGACATACGGACGGAGGGGCGTGTTTGTCTTCCGTACGTTAGAAGTTATGTGAAAGTGGGCAGGTTGAGGCATTTAAATGGGCTTTTGAGGGCGTGGTTAGTAAATTACTCACATACGTAAGTAACATACACACCTAAGTAGACACATAGAGATAAGGGTGCCCTATTGAGGCGTAAGTCACTGAAAACCCATCCGTTCTAGGGGAGGGTCATAGGTGTTGCCTTGCTACATGCATGCGTAAAAATGCGTACTTAGTAAACACGGATCTGTGAATCCGGTCTCATGACAGTATACTTTGTAATCGCCTCAAGAAACATCCATGAAATAAGCACTAACAATTGTAATCTGGGTGGAGACAGCATGACAGGGCATATAATTCCACATTCATAATTGCATAAATAAAGATATATGTCTGGTTCTAACTTGGATTAATTCTTTAGGGATTCTCTAGTTAATTAAAAAAAAAAGAACATAATGTCAATAATCACTGGTTTAAACGTCTCCAGAGTCTAGATGTATAGAGGCGGCCAAAGCTGCAGGCCAGAGGGGGAAAGGGAGATTAATGTCAACACGTTATGTCCCTGATTAAGCTACTGAGAAACATATGAAGACTTAACCTCTCTCTTTGGCAACAATGAACATGCATTTCAGGCAGAGTAGAAGCCATGTTTCAGTATTATGGTAAAGAAAAGCAATTCTTTTTCTCACACAAGTGTATCATGATGTACTGCTGGCAACAATGAGAAACAGTGTCTGCATAGAAAAGAGAATTATCCAGTAACTAAATGTAAAGGTTTCTGCAAAACATGGAGGTGTTTAGCGCCCCGTACACTCACTCTGAAGCATTTCATGCATGAACAGCCTTTCATCCTATAAGTTTAAGCACCAACCAGGCGTTAAACACATAAGAAGGACCATCATGCTATAACCTAGAGCAAGTCTTCGCTATCCATTAATAATAAAGATGACATTGAGGCAGAGATAAAGGAGATCAAGAAGGAACATGACGGCAGAGAGAGGAAGAGTAAATAAATAAAGAGCAACCGTGAAGTATTGACAAAGAAAAGGAATCGCAGAGAAAATACATGTTTATATTTATACATTTTTTCTTACATTAAGCCACCTCTGTATTGATAGTACCAATAATTATTTTTCCGTCACGCCCTTTCCACAGCCACACTGTTATGTAATTTGGGTTGTGCAGGTATCACAACATATCGCTGGTATAACACACATCTTCACTGGGGCTTTTCTATATAATATGTGATGGATGCGAAACATTAGCTCTAAACTAGCAAATAAAACTGTCATAATGCCATAAAAACATAATAATGTTCTTGCTACATAATGCCATAAAAACATAATAATGTTCTTGCTAAACACAATAATTAGTAAAAAAAAAATACTAAATTAGTGTCAGTTTGAACATGACTCATTATGTATAGTTAAACCTCTACACTTGGATAGGTGAGGAGATGTGCATTTATTTTTAACTCTGTGTAATAAGCATTAAAAACTAGCTTGTCATTGCACCTATATCACTGAAACAGGATTTTGAACTCCATTTACTGAAAAAGGGCCTGATTCAGACTTAATAACGACAGCTAATTTATGCATGCTGCATGCGTAAATCATGGTTGCCGACTTTTGGCAGCTTCTCTCCGGGAGATCCCGGAGAGAAGCTAGCGACGCATGCAGGGGATGGGGCATGAACACGTAAATCAGCTAAGTTACATGCGTGCGAGAGGAGTGCCAGGGGAAGTGCATTATACTTAGCAGTGCCTAACTCGGTTACACTTGTGTACGTAAAATGACCTTAAGACTCGATCAGGCCTATAGCTCTTTACTTCATCAATTCACTCACTTTGCCTATTCCTGTTAATTTTATAGCTTCAAAAACAGAGAGATCACTGTTTTCTATGTTCTTTTTCCTTTTGCTTCCATGAAAACACTTCCAGCCAGATCCTCCTATTC
>WWET01001150.1:404582-427348 GCA_011038615.1 Limnodynastes dumerilii
CCCCCACGCAGCTTTACCCTAAGCCTCACCCCCGTAGCCTAACCCTAAGTCTCCAGAGAGGGTTACTCACCTCTCCGGTGGTCCAGCGGTGGCTTTTCCGAAAATGAATGGGTGAGAATGCGAATCGCATATTCACCCATTTAGAAAAAAAATTCTGCTATCACATTTGAAATAGGACAGCCGAAAAGCAACATTCGGCTGTCCCTATTTTTCGCAATGTGAAACATCGCAGCGGAGACTCACAACGCCCCTGGTCACATACATTTCGCTATGAATTGTGGGTGCCTCTGGATCAGGGCCAAAATGATCATCATCTCCATTTCAACAATAATGTATTCTTCTGTGTGTATTTGTACAATGTTCTTTTAAGAAATCTTTCTATTTGCTCTTACGGAGAAAGAATTATACAGTAGAGTTCACTAATGGCCTACTTTCTCTAAGTAATCTATAATTTATTAATATAGATACATTAAGTATTTTCCAAAGCTTTATTCACTTAGGTAGTGTCATAATTTTTTCTTTCTAACCTTATGTCACTTGTTAGGACTGAAAAACAATCTTTGCATGAAAATACACTGACTTTCAGTTGCATTTTCTTAATGACTTAAAACAGACGCAAATAATTTCCATAGATGACTTTTTTGTTGGTTACAACTATTTTGTTAAAAATATTATATCTGTAGCTGCCGCATGTAACACTTACCTCCCCGGTGGTGGCCAGCTCTGGCTTCGGGTGCGCGGGTAGCTGGGACCACCGTCTTGCGTTCAGCATATCAGCTGTGGGGTTGTGATGGCTTCTGTTTATATTGTGCCAGCAGTGGTAGGGAATGCTGTAGATTATAGTGTCTGCTTTTCCAGGCTGCCCTTTTCCTTGTCCACTTTCCTTGTTAGTTCTCCTATATCGTGTCCTTTTACTCCCATTTTGTCCTCTTTTCTGTGCTCCAGGGTGTTCCCTTCCTTCCCCCAGCTTTCCCTACCTTTGGTTATCTTGTATTCCACTGTTAGTGTGGGTGCTTGTCTCTCTTTTCCACTGGGTTCTCTCTCATTCTTTTCTTGTTGTTGTGTCCTTACCCGCATTTATAGGATCAGATTATCAGGGGTCGCGATCTGCCAGATACCTGCAGCCAAGCCTGTCCCTACCATCAGGGGCTCCAGTGAACACCAGGCTCTGGTTAGACTCCATGCCTTGGTGGTCTGTTTCCTAACATTACTATTTGGTAAGGAGACAAAGGTTACTAGAGCTATTGCTATCTTTATGTATCTGCCTTTATACTTGTAGTTATTATTTGGTAAGTAGCTGTAGGGTTTTAGTCATAACTTTTTAAAGAAATAAGTAAAATACTAGTAATCATCTAATACATGTATGGGCAACCTGGGAAGCTCCAGGTGTTGTGAAACTACAATATCCATCATTCTATACCAGGTACAAGCAATGCCTTTGCTATTGGAGCACGCTGACAATCGTTGTTTCACAATGTCTGGAGTGGCAATGGTTGCTGATGCTTGACCTAAGGCATTGACTTTACTGTTGGGACTCCTGCTTAACTGAGTGTCCAGACACATTACAGGATTTTAATTAAAGTTAGTGATTAGTTAGTGATTAGTACTTTTGTACTAAACCCTCTCCCTTTAGAGATCATAGTTTTGCACATAATGATTGAGTTCATCCTAAACATGTTTTTAGAGCCAAATGTTATAATTGTATAATGTAAAACTACCGTCACTGTGAGGGATTTTTGTGAGGCGAGGACGGCCCTTTGTAGCAGCAGTTTGCTGATTGTTTCCTTACTTCATAGTTGTCGACTCTCCCGGAATGTTCGGAAGACTCCAGGAAAAAAGGGAATTGTTCCCAAAATCCCTGGATATCCGGAAAAGCTCTTGGATCATTGCTTGAGGCAGTGATTTAATTCCCCAGGTCTTGAGCAACATTAAGGATGGGCTAGGGTTAATGACGTATTTGTGACATCAAGCCCCACCCAATCCTTAATAACACAAATATTCTTTGATAGGCAGGGGGTGGGATTTAATGCAGTCCGTTTCATAAATCATGTCCTCAGGTCCCGTCTCCATGCTGCCATTTCTTGTTTCTTTTGCCTTATTCTCTGCAAAGAAAGGCCACTGAGAATGTTTAGGTCCTTCCCTTATGCTCAGAAAATAAGTAGGGGACAGACTACTTTGATTGACTCATTAAATATCACTGTAGCATCATTTTATTTGTATTTTCTTTTAATTCAAGCAAATAGAATATGACTTATTTTTCTGCACACTGAATAATAAATCGTTGGCATAGCCTCATCTATTTAGATATGAACATTTCATGCTATGCTTGCACTCTGACAGAGTGGCAGATTTTTTGATTAGTAACAGATGCCATCACACATTGCTGGGGTATAAGAGAATGGCATTTGAGCTGCACTGGAATGTTCACATGTACTGTGATAGGGACCTATTTTCTTTTGCTTCCTGAATTTAAGTAAATAACTGTACCCCGTTACCCCATTTTCTTACAACCCCATATTGTTTAGGAGAACAGATAATAGAGCCTAGTTACAGATCTCTAATAGATGAAGGCTTTAAGTAAAAGTACCAATACCAATGCATCTCAATGCAAAGCATATGTAACATGATGGAGCGGACGTCACAAATAGAAAAATGGCAATTTATAGAATATATATACCCATCTTTTTCATCTGTTTGATACATTAATATCCTTCTAAATGTAGAATTTTATACTACGATGACAACAGTCATAATATAGTAAAACATTTGTCATTTTTGGAGAATCTGTTGTTATCAGGACTTTTTGCACTTTAGATAATGTATTGTAATGCTTACAATAAGCTATAGGAAGCAATTCATGTTGCTTGATACTGTTGGATGCATAATCTTATCCTTTGCATTTGATTTCATATGGTAATGCTGTAGAATTAGATACTGTGCCTTCTCCATTTATACACTGATGCTTGACAAAACAACATAATGTGAAGACTTGATGTTTTTTTTAAACACTCGCCACCTGCAGTGACAGCTGCTTTAAGCGTAAGTCTTTTAATCCATATAGCAGGAAACAGGATTACTTAACCATGCTGTCACGGCTACACTTCCATCCTACACTGTGGTGATTTACTAACGAGTGGATATGGGAACACATTGGTGATAGATAATATCAAATAATGATGCATCTTGACCTTTTTACATGATTTTACCCCGCTTATGTATTTGTGTCTAAGTAAATGTCTATTTGTCACTCTTTATAGCAGTGAATTTATAATGCATTTACTCTGTACATTAATCTCCATCTCTTATATGTCAGTCTATACAGGTGTGTGTCTGTTATGTGGCTGCTGGCCAATGTTCATTCAGATATATCTGACTTTATTAGTAAATGTTTCTGATGCATGTAATAAGGACTCAGATACAAACTGCTAGATAACAGTAGTCATGTTGAATACAGCAGCAACTTCAAAACAGGAAAGCAGAAAACAGGAAACACATCCAGGTCAAATGTGAAGGCTGGCAATAAAATCAATAACATTGCACCACTGGGTGGGTGCAGACAGGGCTGGTGCTAGCATGTCTCACACCCCCCTGCAAAAAATAAATTTGAGCCCTCCTATTTTTTAGTCGGGCTCCTCTCTTAAAGTGTTGGACGTGATGATGTCACGCCCAACATTTAGAGAAAAGGGAGCAGGGTGGAGTGAGGAGAGCAGAGGATGCTGGGTCCCGGGCACCCCATATTAGGTAAGTATGTATGTTCTTTTTTTTTTTCATTTACATGGTGACCAGCGGGGGTTGGTAGACGAAAGGGAGAGCCTATCTGGTTTGGCGCCCCCCTGCCATGCTTACCCCGCTTACTGGGTTCCGCCGGCCCTGGGTGCAAACAGAGAGTTGCCGACTTTCAGCCGTCAAATCTCCCACATAAGAGGCAAGGGGACCTCTCATAACTGTAATAGTGTTACTAGGGACGGTTGGGCTTTGATGATGCAATTTTTGTCAACAAGCCCCGCCCACCCCCTGGAACACAATGATATGTAGTAGTGCTGGGAAGGGGTGGGGCTTAAAGACGCTATTTGCATAAATTGCATCATTAAGCCCTGACCCATGTCAGCCTCTAGCTCTTCCCTTCAGGATCTCTGGGATGAGAGAGGGGAGTGACAGGGGGCATTCACTCTCCTCTCTCTGTCGGACGGACAGACCCCCGCATTTACGGAAAGTGAGCAGGGGTCTGGATCCGGTTCAAAGTCTTTGATTTCACTTTTCATGCTGGGCCAGTACAATGTATCTTTCGCTTGTCTGAAACAAGCATCAGCTCCAATGTGGCTAGAATGTATGCGTGCTAGCATTTCTGGCTCTATAATTTTAGGTATAATGACCCTTGGTCCCTTATACAAGATACCAATCTGTACGCTGATTTAATCTCTGAATGACCAATAGTCCCTTACTGTGAGTGGTGTCTGCTCTTTTCAAGTCTGGCCATCCAGCCAGTAGTCTTAACTGTGAATCAGGTCCATTCTGTTTGGAACCGTCCTAATGATTTAATCAGAATAAAGCTTTAGTTTAGTATTACTTGCCTGTGGTAGGGTTGTAGGTGCTAGAGACATCTTGGACTGGATTCTCAACTACGTGTTTTTTAAGGCATAAGTGCTATTCCAGGACCTACATAATTCATCACCAGCCATAAACGTGGACCCTATTAAAAGAACAGTTTGGATGAACTGTAAAAACATCCTTGCTCTAAACGACAACTACCTAACCAGTAAGTGTCATATATCTTTGTGAGTACCCCTCTGTTATATTTTGTTGCAAATAAATCCTCTTTCTTCAAATACTGCACCATATGCGTTTTTTTTTTATCTCTCTTTATTTCTCTATGAACCTTCCCCCGGCGGGAACCCGGTAATTGGGGTTCAAACAAACCACTAGGGGCATAGAACGGGAGTGAGGCTGTAACGGACACATTCACCTCACAGAGAGAACACACACAGCCGCCTGCAACGAGGAACGCACATACGAGGGGACTCGCAACTTTAGGACCAGATCATCGGCATCTACTCTAATAATTGAAACCAGCATCTGCAAGTCCAGATCACAGAACTGTAACTGAAACTTTACTTCTTTTTCTGGCAAGTCGTCCGAAGTGGAGACACAGGATTAGTAAAGCTGTCACTGCTTTCACAGACTTGCAGCAGTATAAGGACTCCGTTTCCAATAGGAAATAACGTGGGTTAAAAGGAAAACCTTCGATGAGATACTTCACATAAAAGGATATCTCTGCGCAGTATCTTTTTTAAAAGTGATTATTACTGCTACATACCTATTTGGTGGATTTGGCAATTACTGAAGTACCACTCATATATTTGACTTTGTGATATTATCTAAATGTGGAACACCAAATCCCTTTTCCTTCCACCACCTGTAATAATACTAAGGTTTTTGCTCTCAATAGGGAGTATTGTGGTTGAAAGGGTTAATATCGAGGTGATACTTTCTACTGTTACTAAAGGACATTACTTGTGCAGTATATTTGCCTGAAAGTTTAAAAGTTATCACTGTTGTTGCACATACATCTGATATATTTGGAAACTGTATAAGTGCCATATATTTGATACATTGTAACACTGTTTTAGTGCTGAATATCAAACCTCTCTTCTCTCTATCACTACGTGTTTTTCAAGTTGCGTGACGATTTCTAAGTGCTGTGCTAATGCGCACCCATAGTAAATATTTTACGCCATCTACGTAGCTCTTTGTTGCATAGATTGCACACAGGCGGTCTTTTAAGACTGCATGTACGCAATCTACGTAACAAAACGCTATGTAGATAACGTAAAGTATTCACTACACGTGCGCATTAGCGCAGCACGCAACTCGAAAAACACGTAGTTGAGAATCCGGATCCCTTGTCTCTAAGACTTTTCACATCACTTACTACAGGTGAATGTGGTTTCTACTGATCGTACAGTTCCAATGCTTGCTGTCGAGTACATTATCTCAGCACTGTGTAGGTCTACATCATCAAGATTTGTTTTTTCTGAACTGTGCAGTTTGTTACTGAATTCTGTTTCTTGCTTGACAAACACATATTAGCAAAGTGATTTGTAATGCCACAAAGTTTCCATGTCTTCTGAATTAATATTGTAGATATTCTGATTGTTTATTACTCTAACTCTCCGATCAGTCAGCTCTGCTCTGTGACACATTTGAATAACTGCTGGCAAGTCACTTCTCTTAAAAGGCGGTGGCATGTGCTCTCGCTGCTTATGCAAATATGTTTAGATGAGCACTGGCGGCAAGAGGCAGAGGATATGGATATAAATTCTAATGAACTATAATATGTGATGAAGTGTGACAAAGGGGGGGAAAAGATAATCACGGGTAATGGATGGTGTCACCCCAAGCAATTATTATTGCTTGAAAAAGTCGCTATCCCAGCGACGAAACGCGTCGCAGAAGCTCCTCCCTCCACTTGTTTCATCAGCTCACCTAACCAGCCTCGTGGAGCAGTCTCCTAAAAACATTACCATCATCAAAAGCTATATCAGCAGGTTTGTGCACGCAGCAGGGACGCCCGCTGACGGCTACTGTCACGACCGCAGGAGCTTGGCATCGAGTGTCATCTGATTATCGGCATACCAGCAAGTATATCCTCTTAATTTTTCAGTTATCATATTTTACTATTGGCACCCTTATACATACTGCCTGCACTGAAGAACTTTCACTACCCGGCTGGCTGCCTTCAAGCACCGACCGTTCGGGTCTCCTATCCCTAGGAGACTTCCCTGCGGGCCGGCTGTAGTCAATTAATAACGATTTTAGTTATAAGTTGCAAACTTTGTTGCCTAAACACACTATTTAGCCGATTAACAGGCTGAACTGTTTGTATATAGAGTGACAGACCAACAGTGAATTCTGTTTCACCAACCTGCCTGCTGATTATTGTTATCCACGTTACACAGCACTTAGCCCAGCTGATTGACGGGCTGCATTGTCTGCCAGTGTTTGTTACACTGTTTCTGGAAATCTACAAATTGCTACAACTTGTTGCACAGTATCGACTTGGAGCATTTTCAAATACCATCCAATACTTTTTTGAAGGCTTCAGTATACTCATTTACGACTGATTTGTTTAGCTGGACTATTCTTTCCATCTAGTATTTCAACATCAGCTGAACTTTATATTCACTGGTTATTTTATTTTCATTCTGGACATACTTGCATGTTTGACCTACTTGCATATTGGTTATGTTGATTAACAAGTGGTGATCATTGTTATGATTTTTAATTTTTACCCACCCTTATCTATTTTGTACTAATAAATTTTATATTAAGCGCGGTTTTTTTCCTTGTTATAATTTTATCTTTGCTTGGGGTGACACCACCCATTACCTGCGATTATCCTTTTCCCCCCTTTTTTGTTACATTTTATCACATATTATAGTTCATTAGAATTTATATCCATATTTTCTGCCTCTTGCCACCAGCGCTCATCTAAACATATTAGCAGACAAAATAAGCCAAACACATTTGTTTTTTCTCATGAGAAAAACTGTGAGTTGGTGTGCTCCATTATTAGTGATTATTGGGGAAGCGCGGACCTGTGAATCGATCGCAAGCACTTAAGATCTTAAGTGCTGCGAAAGTTTAAGATCTGAAGGATTTGCATGAAAATGGGCGGGGGAGGCAGGGAGATGAGGGAAAGTGGGTGCGGGAAGACACTTAGGATCTCAAATAAACGCTACTACTTCCCTTAAGATCTCAAATGACAGCGCAGAGTTAGGGTTGCTCAATGGTGGTCTAACTTTCAGATCCGACGCTGTTTGCAATGGGAGTGACTATTTAAACAGTGGGCTGTAACCTGCTAAGATCTGAACTTAGTTGCATATATTTGCGATCTTTTCACAGTCGCATCTATGAATCACCCCCAGGAAGAGTGAGTTAGGTGCGGATCTGCCCTCACCTAACTCACTCTTAACTGTGAATCAGGTCCATGGACACAAACTGCTAGATAACAATAGTCTTGTTGAATACAGCAGCAACTCCACAGGAAAGCAGGAAACATGAAACACATCCAGGTCAAATGGTAAGGCTGGCAATATCAACCATTAACATTGCACCACTGGTTTGGACCAGACATAAGGATAACGGCCCTGATTCAGAGATTGAAAATAAGAACTTAAAGTTACACCTGGGCTAAACCATGTTGATTTCAGGGGAGTCAAATTTCATTTGTTGCAACAGTATTATAGGTAAAAGGTGATGTTTCCCAGCTCAAGTCTAATTAGCAGTTTAAAAGTGAAGCTGATCAGGTATCTGTGTGCAATAAGTAAAAGCAAAGCATTCTCCCTGTATGCATAGAATAAAATTAACTTGACTCCCCCTGAAATCAACATGGTTTTGCCCAGGTGTAACTTTAAGTTCTTATTTTCATCCTCTGAATCAGGTCCAAAATCTGTAACAGAGTGGACAACCATATGTTGCAAGATCGGGTGTTTGGATAACCGTTTCCAAGTTTACCACAGGCACTTATTCAATGTTTAGCAGCCGAAATCAGAAGACATGTGTTCCAATGTGATGCAATAATCCAGTGCACAGCATACAAAACCGAAAAGCAGAAACATAAATCCTAGGCCTGTCTGGCCACTATCTATTACAGTGAGTAGTTCCTGACTCCTGTGCCAGGACATTGTGTCCCACTCACAACCAGGTCACAGTTCAGTGCACTTTAACTTAGTGCTTTCAGCCTCCCTGGCTGGCTTTAGCTGGGTGTCTGGTCCCTCCAGGCTCCACTGACACCTGCTGAAAACCTCACAGACCCTTTAAGCACCACACACTGGTAGGTGTGCTTCTAATCAACCTGTTCTCAGACTGAATAGCCCAAAGATAGGCCTGGACGACAGAACTCTGGAACTTTTACACTGCTCCTGCCTTCTAAATCCAGTGGTTCAGGTTCTAGATGGCATTCTCTACTATGTAATAGAGAGCTAGAATCTGATTCTGTGGGCAACATCTCAAATTTTCTTTTTTCACAGTTTAGTAAATCCAGCCCTCAATCTTAAAGATCAAAATTTCTCAAATCCAGTCCTCAGAAACCACAAACATTTTATATATTCCTGATATTCTTGCTGAAGCACAAGAATATTCATGATTAAGAAGATCCACACTGCAGTACTAATTATTTCCCTTGTGATTCTGTGAGAAGAAAACATGGACCATTAAGGAGGGATTGCGGAATGGGTCTTGGAAACCGCTATAAAACCTACGCCAAGGTGCAGCGGAAGAGACTTGTCACAATGTATAATTTTCTTTGAACTTGAGCACAACGCTTGCAAGCATCTTGTTGGTTATCCTGAAAATGGTGAACGGATTGCGCGTGTCTCCTTATTTGAAGGTTATCAACAGTTTGGAGATCCCCTGACCTTGATTCCAACCAGCACAAAAAAATAAACCTAATAGAAAATCTTACATTTCGCGTGCCCCATTTTTCAAATAACCCTAAACCTTTCTAGAAATCACTTTCACCCCTGCAATGCAATGTGCCAGATTGCATAAATATGTATGTGAAATCCCGGAAACTCCATCTTTTGAATTATTAATACTTTGTGGTGGCCAGTATGGAATGAAATATGTTTACTACTGTTTGTAATGTATGTAAAATAAAACCCAATAAAGAATTTCTTCCATTACATGATTGAATTAATATTTTATCATTTACATACACTACTGTGGAGAATAACCTTTACAATCAGTTACATCATGTGTCTCCAGTTTTACTGGTCCTGTTTAGGTACGGTTAGAGGTACGACAAAGCTGCAGTTTTTTTGCATTGATTGCAGCTTTCAAATATCTTTATAACTGACTCTTGCAGCCTAGTGCACACTCACTCACCATACTGCCTGGCAATCCTTAAAGAAATAATGACACAGACACTGATAGCTGGGTTTAAAAAGGGAACATGGTATTTATTAATGAATTTGGCTGAATTGTTAATTGGAGACTATATGATTGGTGACTATATTAGCAATGAACTAGGTGGCCCAATAGCAGATGGAAGGTTCAGCAATTTTCTTAACATTAGAGAGATTAGTCTGCTCTGACCTCGATGCCCCCCAACCGGTCATCCAGCAAACACTTGACCTGTTAAATACCAGCTCACTGGAAGGTGGCAACTGACAGGACCCAACTACTAGGGTATGATTGGAAAAGGAATATAGTGGGTACAGAGATCAGCGCTAACTACGC
Organism: Limnodynastes dumerilii; assembly: GCA_011038615.1. Taxonomy (NCBI): domain Eukaryota; kingdom Metazoa; phylum Chordata; class Amphibia; order Anura; family Limnodynastidae; genus Limnodynastes; species Limnodynastes dumerilii. The sequence continues at coordinate 414,822 of WWET01001150.1, forward strand.
TTCTGTGATGTTGCCAATAACTAAATTCTAGCTCAAGTTGAACAGTGCACAGTCCATAGATGAGTTATTTGAATCCACGGTGCTCCCCATAGCAGGGGATCAATGCATGCAATAAAGAAAAGGTATAAGAAATAAATTAATATTTATTAATAAACCCAATATAAAACTTCCAAAGGTCAAGCTTCTAATGTTAAAATCATACATAAAAAGGCATATATACTGAGGTGGAAGTGCCCCACTCAATCTTGGGAAAACAAGAACCTCTGTGCTCCATACTGGGTTGATGCAATGACACTGCTGCTGACGCATTTCAGAAGGGACCATGCTTTTTCAAACATACTGCAGCAGTACTAAGTGTCCATGATTATATAGTGAAAGGAGTCCTGTTTCTGCCTCTTTATAGGCTAGTGCCAACATCCAGCTCGCCAGCCTTTTTGGGGGAGGGACCGGGCTGATCAAAATAGAATTCTTATATCTCATCAAGTCATATAAGGAAATTGCGTACTTAAATTTCCGTTCTAAGATTACGTCCGTCCTCATAACATAACAAGACTGGGAGTACCACAGAATTCTAATTACACATGACTTTTGTAATTTGAAGCTGCAAGCTTTCATAATTAGATTACATCCTGCACCTGTTGTTAATTAACCAACACTTTAGAAGCTACTCAGAGGTTAATAAACAATTCAGTATGAATGAGATTTCTCTGAGACAAGGTAAAATGTTTTGATACTTGTTTGTGTACATGTTTTAACTTTGGTCTAGTTTATTAATACTCATTATTAGTTTAATATGTTTGACTGTCTACAGTTTTTGTAAGGTTTACTTAGTTAACATTTTAACACAAATGTCAATGTATGTAAAATACATTTTTTTTAAATGTTTAATATTTGTAAAGTTAAACTTAGTAAAGTAAAATAAAATAAATTTATTAACAAACATAAAAATGTGTGTTTTTTTTTTAGATATTATATCTGACACTACACAGTGAGACATTAAGTTAGTGTCTTACAGCCTGTATTTCATTTATCACAGTATTACACACACTTTAGTCAGTATATTAAAAACTAAAATAAAATATACATTAATTAATTGGTCACATCATAATGTAAGTTTCTACAAATATTATATGTAGTGTTCACAATCATTTAGTTACTCGATTAAATAGCAGTAATAGACAGCTCAGCATCATGTGCAAATTACAAACGCAACATAAGTACGCAATTTCCGTACCAAACTTATGCACAGAAAATGTGCGCACTTAAAATATTCACGGACGCAATTTAATAGTGGGTGTTCCTATTATCTTCCGTGCTCATTTGCATTCCTTATTTCCATGCTTATGTTCCGTTGTTACACTCTTAAGTTGCGCCTGCATTTCGAATGTAATTCTGAGTCAGGTACTATGTGAATATAATAAGAATCTATATTAAAAAACACCAGTGCATACAATAAAGTTAAAAATGCTAATACCATAAACATCGTATATAGTTAGATAAACATCTGTATCAATGCATCCGTTGAATAAATAACAAAACCAATTACAGATACCATAAACATCATGATAAATGAACTAAGTATATAGGTAACCCCCAATGTCCAATGAAGTGTAGTATATAGATAGGGTCATGTATACATTAATTTACAAGGGTAGCTGACGACACAGGTTGGTCCAAACTATACCTACAGCACCCGGATAGCTACACACTCCATAAAAAACATGATAGTATGGAGAAATGTTTTTTATTATATATTGTGAGGTATGGACAGCCAGATTTACGCATAATTAAGTCTGGATCAGGCCCTTCATGTCCAAACTAGGTGGAAATAAGAGGCACGCACTGCTCCGCTTTAACCGAAGGAAGGAAGCTTGCTTAGCAGCTGCTTCAGAGCCTGTTAAATTTTATTTTCTCAGAAGTTATATAGCCTTAACTGAAAAGTTGCTTGCTCTATTGATGATCCTAATTTAGTTCACAGATGATAGTTCATGTTCCATATGCATGGAGGTCTGAATATATGCACATGAGAGAGTGTGTACTTCCATGTCAATCTCCTCTCATGTACAGTCTTCAGGACAGTTGTGTGGACAAGATAATTGTATATAAGGTACAAATCCAGCCATTACTTTACAATTTAAATATGAAAGTCAGCTCATTTAGAAGCTGACACATCTTTGGGAAGGGGCAGGTCTTATGTATGAAATAAGGGTGTCTTGTAAATACCTCCCAATTTTCCAGATTTCAGTGGGACAGTGGGACAGTCCTAATGCCTGGTGACTGTCACTGTCCTGCTAATCTTCCAGTTTGTCCTAAAAAGTGGACTAGCCCAGACGCATGATTTTTTTTTTTACTATATTGTTTTTGTCCCACGCCAAAAAGAAGGAAGTTTATTAAGAAGTGGGCGGAGTCTGAGTAGAACAGGGTGGACTTTGGGATTTAGCAGAGGAGGAAATTGTGCAGGAGCAGGGCAGGGCTTATTTCTCCAGTTTTTGGGATTGTAAATGTTGGGAGGCTGGAGTTACCCTTGGGACTTGTATAGTGCAGTGTCAGGCATGTTGCCGAATATGTTTGTGATGTCTAAATATTTGTCAAAATTTAAACCCAGTTACACAAATTGAACTGCGAATTCAGTGCTCCTTCTTTGAACCACTAAGGTCCATTATGTGTTACCCACTTGTAAAGAGAGCACTGGGATAGAAAAAAAGATTACCATTGAAATAAGCATTGTGCATCTGAAATACCTGCAGCATACAGTTCTCATTATAAATCAAGTTATAATTTAACTTAATTTAAAAGTTGGACAAAATATATACTTGTTAAATAGATAGAGAGATGATTGGATATCAGAGTGGCACTGCAGTATAAGAAGAGGATAGGATAATTTTGCAAGGCAGTAATACAGGGAACAGGGACAAAAAGTCTGTCACTCAGTGATTAAGAAGTGGGAGAAATTCAAAAGGGGGCAGCATTGTGAAGAGGTAAGAGCGCTGGTCTCAGTCCTCTACCAAACATGCCTGCGCTCACTAATATCCTCAGGGTTTCCCTATCAGGTGATCCCTGGGTCTTGGCAAACACTGCCTACAAATACACCCACTACTGAGGAATTCTGAGAACTCTAGTCTTGTTGGACCCTCAAGAAGTATGTATGAAGTAGTATCAAGAGAGATACAAAAAAGAAAGACCCTTTAGATGCACAGCGTCCCATCATCCACTTATATAAAAAACAATCATTAAAGTTAAAAATATATTTTATTATAACAAAATGCTAAAAATCAAACAACCCTACTCAGCGAAAATATAGAGATATTACACTCCCCATATATAAGGTATAGACAATGTATTCACAATATAGAGCAGTATATATAAAATGCATATATGGATTTTATATATACTGCTCTATATTGTGAATATTTTTGTATAATTGGATGATGGGATTACCGCTGTGCATCTAAGAGGTCTTTCTTTTTTGTATCTCTCTTGATACTACTTCATACATATTTAGCTTTTTTGACCTCATGATAGCACGCTAATTTTGTGATCATACTTTTCCTGTGCAGTACCTTTTTTCTCTGTTGTGTGGAACCTCAAGAAACATTCACTAATAGTCTACTATGTGGTTACAGCCTACAACTTCCAATAGGCAATGGACCAAGACCAGTCTTTGGAAGGCTTATTGTCAGGCCACTAACACACTGTTTGTGTTATAGCACCAAAGGGAAAAGAAGAGGGGAGATCTCTGGCACTTAATAAATTCAGCTGTGAGGAGGAATTTTTTGCAACTTCCCCATCAAACAAAGACAACAAAAAATGAATAAACACAGTAAAAAGAAAACGATTGTATATGCTATATAAACTCTGGGTGCCAAGCACTCTTCATCCATCAGAGTCACTCTTCACACAGGACTTGCTTGCTTTTGATGAGTATAGAGGTGAAGATTTATAAATTATTTTGTTTATTTAAGAATTCAATTCACAGCTAATATTCCTTTTAAGGAAGAATTTAATAAGCATGTAGTAAAATCCATCTGAACAGCTCTTATCTCTTTATATACATGATTTTGTAATGCATAATGAATACATCTCAACATTTTTTATTAACTTACTGTGACCGTATATGCTGCATTTTTTATGTTACAAATGGGTTTTCTTTTCCATCTGTTTACATAATGTATTTTGATAATACTCAAACCACTTCCTTGGACTTGAAATGAGAGGTTCATAAACTTTTAGAAAAATGTTCTTGGTACACTGGAGAAATATATGTCCAAAAGTATTGCAAGTATTGGTAGGTATAAAAACATTTTATTATAAAAAAAAAATAAAACATTTGAGTGCCATCTAAAAGCAAACTGTAGCTATATTGTTACATACCGCTACAAATATCACAGCAGCATGACTCCTTCCTCATCTGGCTGTTGCTAGGTACCTGTAATGCCACCTACACTGTTTACTGTGTTACAGCATTAGCGAAGGCTCGGCTGTGTTACACGCTGCATATGGCAGCAGCATGTAATTGTGTCTGTGCTGTAGCAAGTAATTCCGGTCCTGGTTTCCCCTGCTGCATTCCTTCTTGTAGGGATCCTGGCTAATTACCCTGAAGCTGGGATTCCCTTGCTCTGTATTTGGCTGTGTGCAATCAGCAGCCAATGGGGATGTGGCTCTCCCCTTAAATACCTGTCACCTGATTGCCTCTTTGCTGGTCATAGCTTCTATTCTTGCTTCTGCTGCTAGCGGTGCTGTCTGTCCTCTTGTTGGAATTCTGTCCTAAATACTGATTCTGAGTGCCCTTTGTTTCCCTGCTGTGTCTCTCCTATTTGCCCTGGATTCCTGCCTTGCCTTGATCTTCATTTATGGTGGGAGTGTAGTTATCTGCTGTTTGTTGTGTGCTAGCCCATGTCTCTGTATTTGTACTGTCAGTTTATATCCAGCCTTGTGCTGGAACATGTGCTGTTTTCACCTGCATTTATTTTATACTCCAGTCCTGAACTGGTTAACCACTGTGCTATTTCCACCTGCACCACTTGTATACTTCTTTGTTTACAGACTCTGTGCTATTCTACCTGCACAAACTATATCCAGTCTGCTACTGTGCTTATCCACCTGAACTTATCTGTATTCCAGTCATGCACTGGTTCTGTACCACTTTACCTACTTTTATCTGTGTTCTAGTCCTGTACTGGTTCTGTACCACTCTACCTGCATTTATCTGCATTCCAGTCCTGTCTGGCCTTTTCCTGTTTCCTGTCTCCTACGGGTTCGTTTCTGGGGGCCGCGACTTTATTTCCACCATCAGGGGCCCTGGTGAACACCACCTGATAATTAGACTCCGCGACCTGGTAACTATTCTCGTAACAGGCTGGTGACCATAAGCCAGGATTTAGACTACCCACAGCGGGAAGGTCTGTCTGCATCCCCAGCTTTTGTTGGCTATTCTGGTGTTAAACAGTCGGCAAAGACATCTTTCCCATGCCATTGATTTTTTCTACTGATTTACCATCTTGTTATTTTGTCTAACCTGGTCTGCGCTTGTTTATCTAGGTATTCCTGTCTTCTTGTCTGCTGGTCCATAGGTAATCCTATCTTTGACTTTTCTGTGGCTTAAATTCTATCTACACTGCACTGAAAGGCCTGGGCCTCAATAACCAAACAGAATTGAAATTGTGGCAACAGAAGAGTAAATCCCCTATAAATAATAGGTAAGTTATCAAGATTTAGAGAATGCACAACTCTCTGCAGTACTAATAGCCAGACACGGGTCATTACAAAAAAAACATCATTCGTACTGGAGGTTGGTAGCGTAGCTAGGTAACCCTCCCATGTTTAAATAAAACTGCTTAAAAATGGTCCATAGCATTTCTTCTAACCCATAACCAAAAACTCCTAATTAATGGACAACTCCATTGATGGTGAAGATGTCATGTTCTCCTTTGCCACATCTATAGCAGTGAGGTATAATTGCGAGACCTTAGAATTTTAACTTCTAAGAGTCCATATAGGAGGTCTTTTCAGGCTCCATGAAGCTATTCAATTCCAGTGCTACTAGTTAGAAATGAACATTACTGGTTTGCTTCTTGCACAGGAGAATGCAACGGTGAGTGGGAACTCATGAAGTGCTGTCTCACCATTAAGATAAGTGTTTTGTCAGAAGGTGTTGATGGCAAGTGGGCTGTAGGCCTAGGGTATAGGCCCCGATACTGCTTCCAAGTATAAGTAGAGAGGAAGGATGCAACTTGCACTAACCTTCCCACCCCTTTGACTCAGGAACCATTGTTCGTTGTTGTGAAATCTGGAAGGTTTACCTCTGTTGCAAACGTAGATTGAGTCCAAGAACAGCTAGTAACATGGTAGCACAGCTCTTAATTTGTCACACATTGGTTTGCAGCAGCATATGTGCCTGATGGTACTGGGGACCCGATTGCAAGGTGAGAGCAGCTGACTTGTGGAACCGACAAGTTAGATGCCGTCTGCAGTCTAACTTCTGGTATATTAGAAACCCTCAAGTTCCACAAAGAACACTGTAAGTTTACCTTGTGCATTTGGATTCCTTGTTCTGTGTTTGTTGACCCGTGACACTTCCCCTATTCTCCCTCTGCTTACCTTTCCTCCTGCCTTCCAGGTTACCTTCCACTGCTGTCTGTCACACCTGGTGGTTGTGTTCTCTGTGGGTGCAGTGTCCATATCTGCTCACTGCTCTGGGTCTCCATTGTGGTCTGTTCCTGTCCTGTCAGACAGTAGAAGGTTTGTTAGTCCAAGCATCGGAACATAGATATGGCTTATAGTAACATATAGACAGTAATAGAGTGATCTGGGTGAATTTGAATAAGAGCATGACATCGCTGTGAAAAAGACTGGATGCATTTAGTGACACAAAAGCAACATCAAGGAGGAAAACCTGAGACAGCAGGCAATGTGTACAGTGTGATTGTGACAGTGAGGGAGACTTGCAGGAAGGGTAGTAACACCTGATGGAAGAAAATAGACTAAACTTTATTTGGTCTTTCAAGTAAAGTTTGAAAGAGATAGTTGGAAAGATAGGACAAATGAAGGAGAGAGAGATCAGTTTCAGCCTTCTAAAGATGAGATGGTAGTAAAGGCTGAAGAACTGCATGTGTCACCAGAGAAGAAGTATGAAGAATGAAAAAAAACCGGGGCTGAGCTCAGACATGGAGTCACTAAAAAGCATTTAAGTAGTTAGGAGATGAACCAGGAATGACGAGTGGTGTGAAACACAAGGGAGTAAAGGATGTGCAGGAATAAAATTTTGCATGTGTCACAAGCTGTAGCAAGGTCTAGTAGGATATTTATAGAGAAGTGACCCTGTGACTTAGTTATGAGTAGATCATTGGCAGCTTCAGGGAAAACTGTGTGAAAAGGGTGGAAACTGCAGGGCACTTAATAACTAGTTACTTCACTGTAATTATAGGTTCTTTGCTTTGATTATATTTATACATTTAATTTCTCCGGAAATAAAGTAACAATATAAAGGCATGTAATTTATATTTCTCCGGAAATAAAGTAATAATATAAAGGCATGTCAGTTATATTTCTTTGGAAATAAAGTAATAATATAAAGGCATGTAATTTATATTTCTCTGGAAATAAAGTAATAATATAAAAGCATGTCATTTATTTAATTATCAAAAAAGTAAATATGAAAATAATAAATAGTAAAGTTTGTCAACCTAAAATATATTTTTAACTTTAAGTAATATTTCTATCATTCTATCATTACATTAAGAAGTAACATAATAACAATATAAATCCAGAGCTTATTCTGCCGGGACGTAAATAAGGAACAGTATATGCATAGCCGGATAGTCATGGTAGTCACTCTAGACAGAAAGGAGCCAAAGTATAAGGAAAGAAAGATCTTGGGCCAACAGCCAGCATTCTAACAGTGCTGGAATGAACTATCATTGTTGGTATTGATCTCTAAGAGGAAACTGGTTCTGTGAGATGTGTAAAATTGAACAAATGTATTCAATTGGATAATAATAACTTGTTGTAGAAAAGGGATTCGGAGCTACACTCTTCAACCAAAATGTGGTTTCTTTGGTGACATAAAAATGTTTAAAAGATAAGCCAGCATATTACTCAACATTCATTTGTAACTTTGTGTACACTCCTTTTTAGCAAGCAGGTTATAGATTATATCATCAGAGGCCTCTATCGTATCCTTTGTTAATACTACTAATAATAATTATTACTATTAACCTGTATTTATAATAATTTCAATAAACTGTTAGAAAAGCCATTTTATTCATTGATTTCTGATAAGTAATTTTGACTGCATAGATCCCAGATATGAAACCAATATTAAATGCTCTGGACTCCTACTAATAAAGTGTAAATTAGCTTAACAAATGTCTGTAAAAAGCAAAATATACATAATCACAATGATGCTGATAACCTATGGTTCAAAACTGCTGATAACATGGCACAAAGCTGAAATAACAAGCTGAATTAGTTTTCATAAATAAACATTAATAAATAACAAATAATAACAATACAACAATAACATGAAAGGAAGAAGGCAGTGTAGACCAAAGGGTCAAATTTTTCTAGGCTGATGACAATAAATTGGGGGCCAACTATCAACCCCACTTTAAACTGTTGACAGTGAAAAGCGGGCTAGTTATCAACCCTTCTTCCACAGACACCCAAACACAGCCTGTATGGCAGGGATACGGCCATCGTAATTGAAGGGTCAGCCTTTGTCATAACTTTGTTACATGCATTAGTACTTACTGTCGTAACCTGGCACGCTCATGCGCAGATGTTCCGAGACACGACTTACGCAAATAACTTGCGTAAGTAGCCTGTCAGACTTAGATCTGGATCCAGCCCAATGTCTTTAATCCCTTTTCAAATACGTTGCTTCAAAAAAGGAAATACATTTTCTCGGCAAAGCTATGTGCACCAACAGTAAGAAAATGGACAGTTAAGGATTTAACAGGAGAACCATGTGGGCATGGCACCATATCCTGTCACTCACCTTCCTGTTCACTTATTGGCTATTGGCATGGATGGGAGGAGTTGATGGCAGGTTTGTTATAAGGCAGTTCCCCCTCTGGTGAGTCATCATTCAGTTTTCAATTTTCACTCTCTGCCCTCCCTATTTTTAATTTGGGCTCTCTGCTTAGTTTGAAGGTTGATTTGTTGGTTGAGTTTGGTTTTTAAGCATACTTCTTAGTTTATTAAGAAAAAGCACCTTTTGTTTAGTTTGTGTTGACTCAGCTGTGGGATTTGTCCGGCTTGAGTCCGTTGCCGTTGAATTTGTCCGGTGATCTTGCAGGTTTGTCTGAGTAGGTGACCCTCTTTGTTGGCACCATAATGTCGGTGCAGTGCTTATTGCTTTGTTGTAAGTATGCGCCCCGGCTGGGGGCCTGATGCTGTTTGTTATATGTTGTTGTTTGTTGTATTCCATGTTATTTGCAGTTACTGTTTTTTAAGCATCACTTGCAACCTGCTTTTTTCTTTGCCCCCATCAATTTCTAACAAGTATCCTAACTTTTATGTATTAAATTTCTTTCAAAAAAAGGGTTAATGAAAAAAGCATCAAAGTAGTTCCAAGCATTAAAAGAACTTTAAAAGTTTGGCCATAACACTCTAATTATCTAAATGCTTACTTCTGTACTACATATCAATGTCTTAGTTGCTTATTGACTTGGATATGGATATGATCCAAAATCACTTAGGGCTTAAAATGATAACTAATGTACAGATCACAGTAGTGCTTTATTAAATACATTGGACCGGATTGTGCAAATAGAGTATTTTAGCATTGCACATCCCTAAAAAAAGGCAAATGAGCAAAATTCTCATTCGTACACCATCTAAGCATTCAGCATCCTAAGGGGGCATTGAAAGGCATTGTGGGGTATTCCAATATTGAGCAAAGTATGAACATTCCCTTTTTGACCAACTGGTATGAGTACAATGTAACTGATATTAGACCATATTCACACTTAAGAAGCAGCTGCTTCTTAAGTACAGTATTTTCCGTAAAGAATAAATAAGCTGGGTGAGCATATGTTACAGCAAGGAATTACACTGAATGGCTCCTGATTGTTAAAAGATACAAATTTATTAATATCACAATTCCAACAATAACTAACAACACTTAAAATCTAAATCAAAAGTAAAAGACACAAATTCCATCAAATCCCCTAATGATGATGAAATGGGGGTGCGCTGGTTGGTATATCAAAATGCATATGCTCCTTAAAAGTACCAAGTATCCAGAGTGAATGTCTCAGAGTGTAACTGTAGCAGAAACAAATGAGCCGGTTTGTAATTAAACAACTGATGGAAGCGGGAGTCTTACTAGTCAATACTATCCCTCCCTAAGCATGTGTAGTAGGTCATTTACACAATCTACATACCACTTAGGTACGTAGATTCACTCCATGCGGTCTTTAAAGACTGCACGGAGTAGTTAGGCAGAAGGAGGCGTGCTAATGCCCCCTTGGGTAGGTTTTAATCAAGTGGGTGGGAGGAGGGATTTACATTACCTGGAGAGGGTTGGGGCGGGGGATTTACATTACCTGGGGAGAGTCCACTAATTGACATTTGTTTTATTTGTTTTTACAAAAAAACACCTCATTGTGCTGTTTTGAAAAGTACAGCTTTAATGTCTGCACTGTATAGTGTCAGATTCTATCACATGATGTTACGGTACTAACATCTGCCTTATGCCAGACTTACTGCATTGCATCATGGGTCATGTATATAAACATCATCTACAATAACATGTTTGTAAACAAAAGGCCTGTGATAAAATAAAACAGCCATAGGAAAAGTAACACTTGCAATATATTCCATGTGATCTCCATTCCTCTTAAAAATAATAAGATTCAACAAGCATCACAATCCTGGGTCCTGCCTAGAGGACATCAAAATGTGGCAGTAATCTTTCATTTGATCTGCAGCAGCACATCTAATACACAAACTTCAAATGCTAACTACATCTATGTGTAAAAACTAGAAACGGCCATTTTTATTTTATCTCTGAGAGGTGTGATTGGAAAAATAACTTTTACTTTTTAACCTCAAAACCGATTCTCTTTCTATGCAATTACAAGAATATATTGCACTCTCCATAAGTTCCCTATAAAGTTATACATGCAAAGTGCCCAACAAATGCTAAAATCTTCCTCCCTTTCACCAGTGTCTGTGCTGTCACAATACATATTGAATCCCCTATCGGGGTATACTTATGAACATGAGATGTCTTTATGTTTGTGGAAGCAATGTTAGGGCATCTCTGTGTTGCATCTTTAACTAGTATTTTTTTCTGTTCAGAGGTAGCATAGTAACATAGTTGATGAGCTTAAAAAAAAAGTCAGTCACCGGTTCATCAAGTTCCTCCTATTATGGATCGCCTGCGATCCCTCTTATAATTAAATTTGATGATGAAGATGAAGCAAACTCCAGTTTGTCTCAGTCTGGAAAAATCCCTCCTGACCCAAGATGGCAGACCTTTTACTCCCAGAATCCACTGCAATCCTTCATTTTAATTAACGGCTGTAATCCTGGATCCCCTTCCCGCAACAAAATTGTCTAACCCCTTTTTAAACATATTCAATTAATCTGCCATCACAACCTTTCCTGGCAGTAAATATCTTGACTGCCCTTACTGTAAAGAGAAGACAATGCCCAAGCTACACTGCCATTACCCAGTAACAGACCATACCATTCTATCTGTAAAATAAAACTCAGAAACGTCCCTTACAAATATTTGCAAACATATGATAAGCCACCAGCCACTGTTAAGGCCTTTCTGTGCATGGTGGTCCTAACCTAACAATGAGAGTCCCAATGTTGGGTCATATATATTTTTTTAAAATTGAGAGCTAACTTACCTCAGGAGGCGCCCCTAAAAGCCTCCAAAATAGCTGCTGTGGAACAACACCCCCTCTCAGCTGCTGCTCCCAGACATGCTCCCAAACAGTATACACACAAAATGAAAGTTTCTCAGGTCAATTTACAGGTAAATGCAAACAGGTAGCAACAGAAACAAAGGAAAGAAAATGCCTCAGCAATACTTCAATTAACCAGTAACAGACTATATCATTCTATCTGTAAAATAAAACGCAGAAATGTCACACATATTTGCAAATATGTGATAAGCCACGAGCCACTGTCAAGTCCTTTCTGCTTATGGTGGTCCTAACTCTAACAATGAGAGTCCCAATGTGGGGTCATATATATATATGTTTTATATTGAGAGCCAACTTACCTCAGGAGACACCCCTTAAAGCCTCCAAAATAGCTGCTGTGAAACAACTCCCCCTCTCAGCTGTCTCTCATTGTTGGAGTTAGAACCACCATCACAAATATTTATATAAGAAATGATTACTTACACAATGGGGCTGATCCAGACGGCATTTTTCTCGTAGTTAGGGAAACCCAATCCTTAGCAACCGTTATGGAAGCAAGGCGGGGTAAGGTAAGTAAATGAGGGAGGGAGGGCGGGTTAGGCCAGTTACGACCCTGTGGCCAGGGTAATTAACTACTGTTTTGCC
>WWET01001151.1:63430-83171 GCA_011038615.1 Limnodynastes dumerilii
GCCGATCTGCGCATGCGCCGGGCAGATGTTGCCCGGCGTAGCTACGGCAACGCCCGATCAACAAACCGCAAGTCACCCGTCGCCGCTGCGCCACCGATTGAAGCAGGGGGAACAGGTATGGAAGTGCTTTAATAAACTTATAAATGAAAGCTGGGAAAAAAGAAAGCCTGAAAGGACAGAAAAATAGGTGACAGGTAAATAGAGAAGAAACAAAGAAAGGGAGAGACAACAGGTATGTAAGTGCTTTAATAAACTTATAAATGAAAGCTGGGAAAAAAGAAAGCCTGAAAGGACAGAAAAATAGGTGACAGGTAAATAGAGAAGAAACAAAGAAAGGGAGAGACGGGAAAGCGACAATTCTAAAAGCAGTCAGCAATTTCACAGGCACTTATCCTTCCTTCTGAATCCTCTCGGCGAGTGCCCACCCCCAAACTCAAAGCCCTATTTAAGCCCTAGCTACTCCCCCCCCTCTTTCCCAACTAACCCCTCCCCTATTCCTATACTACCCTCCCCACTGCCCTATGCTTAACCCCTGCCTGTCTCAAGTGATCCTTGAGGCACCCGCCTGCCGTTTATGGCCCTGTGGCCCTATGGGGTCCTTGGTTCTTTATTTAGACAGGATTTGAGTTTTGGAATCGTTTTTTTCGGCGCGGCTGCACCACCGAAAGTTCTTATTTTGACAACGCAACAGTGACGTTGCACAGAGAACTGGATGAGGCCCATGATTAGGATTAGGGCTAGAAATTCGGGTCAGGGATTAAGGATAGGAATTAGGGATAGGGGGCAGTATTCAGACTTTAGATTGCAAACGCAATCGCAAATATACGCTTGCACGTAGCAAGGAACACCCACCAAAACCCCGGTCACTCCCCTCGCTAATGTGCTCACGTCGACTTACACCACCATTGACCACCTCTAACTTTCCGTGTGCCGTCCCGTGCGTATGTGTCCTCCGTACGTGCGTATCATGATAATCGCGCCCACTTTCCTATATTTAAATGCATGGCTCCGCCCATTTTCACTTAAATTCTCCCGTGCGTATATTTGCGTAGCATATCCGGACGTATGTACCCACGTGCATATCATACACCCGTCCGTAAGGCACCTCCGCACATATAGTCTTTGTCAACTGATAGTTGCCAACTCTCCCTGAATATCAGGGAGACTCCCTGAAGATTGGATAACCTCCCTGACTCCCTGAAGTGTTTGGTAATCTCCCTGATTCTAATTTCATCCATTGAGATCTATGGAGATTACTAATTTCTTGGAGGCCAAGATGTAATGAAAGAATCTTGTTAATCAGCTGCAGCGTCACTTTTAGCTTTTCTATAAAGATAGTAATGAAAGTATTCACTGACAATTTAATAATCAATAAATACTGACATTTTTATTGTAAAATAGTTTTCCTGGCAGTGCTAGATACACCTCTGGGTGGAGCTTTTCACAGGACACACCTCTTTGGCGCTACAGGACACACCCCTTTGGTGCAGCGCCTTGATAGTGCTCTTACAATCTCCCTGATACTCATTTGCAAAAGTAGGCAACCATCTACATACAAAAAGTTACTGCGCATGCGCAGTTGAAACGCACCTAAAAATATGCATGGGAATCGCCGTGAAAACGGAAGTCTGAATACGGCCCAGGGTAAGGATTAGGAATAATGGTTAGGATTAGGGTAAAAAAATTAAGGTTAGGTTTAGGAAGTAGGTTTAGGGTTAAGATTAGGGTTAGGAATTAACCCTAACAGTGCCTGTGCACGTAGCAGACTTCCAGTACGGATGTGGATACTCAATATCCAAATTCTAGCGCTGGGGTTGGGGCAAGAAGCGTACTTTAGTTATGCTTGATGGAAGGGGGAAATATTGCTCAGAAAGTCTTTAACACTGACGCTCTATCCAGATTTCGGCAGCGTCCCCATCATACACCTGGGAGGGGGGTTAATATTAATCAGGGCTTCTGCGATCATAACCCTCTTGCACGCTATGGGAGTGGATTTCCCGCAAACGCACAGGAGCTTGGCTACTCCCCTGGGTCACAGTGACCAGACGGCCACCAATGAGAATCAGGGAGCAGAGCGGGGTTACAGTCAAGGTCTTGTGAGACGCCATCACCATCTTGCAGAACCTTCACGGTATGATCATAATGGACTGCGGTTTGGAGGCCCATAGCATACCTCCCAATATTTATAATCACAAATATGTGACAAATAATCCCCAATCTCTGCCCCTCTCCTCATAAACCCCACTCCTTTTAGCGTAGGAAAAAATAAACATAGTAATAAACAAACAGAAAATAAAAGATGCCTCCAAGCTACTTCACTTATCGGGGCCAATTGGAAGATGTATGGGACAGTTGGGAGGTTTTGCAAAGCATATATTTGCATCCCCTGCTTCTTCTGTCATCGGTACAAGTTCCCACACTTATGCATGTCATTAGGAAGTAGGAACAGCCGAAAGTTGCTTTTCAGCTGTCTCTATTTAAAATGACAGCCGTTTTAGATTGTTTTTTTTATGAATGGATGAGTATGCGATTCACAAACGCACTCATTCAATTTCAGAAGCGACATGCGTAAAGGGGGTGGGAGAAAGCCGCCTTTTTGTAACAGCTGTCGGATGTAACTATAGTTATGGCTGCCATCCCTTACGGCGTCGTATGAAGGTTGTGCGCATGTGCACAAACTTCAAAACAGGAATTACGGCCAAGTAGGACGTAATTCCCCTGGCGGCCGTTGTTCTGGATCAGGCTCTTAGGGTTAGGCTGCGGGAGGGTTGACTTAAGGTTAGGCTGCGGGAGGGTAGACTTAGGGATAGGCTGCGGGAGGGTAGACTTAGGGTTAGGCTGCGGGAGGGTAGACTTAGGGTTAGGCTGCGGGAGGGAAGATTTATGGTTAGGCTTTGGAGGGGAGACTTAGGGTTAGGCTGCGAGGAGGGGGATTTAGGGTTAGGCTGCTGGAGGGTAGACTTAGGGTTAGGCTGCGGGAGGGAAGATTTAGGGTTAGGCTGTGGAGGGGAGACTTAGGGTTAGGCTGCGAGGAGGGGGACTTAGGGTTAGGCTGTGGGAGGGGAGACTTAGGGTTAGGCTGCAGGAGGGGAGTCTTAGGGTTAGGATTAGGACACACACTCTTCTGTCACTGAGCATATTAGAAAGCCATCTTCCAAAAAGTGGTGGAAATTTATATCAATTTAGATCAAAGTATTGCAATAAAAATCTGGTTCTCTCTCCTGATAAAAGCTCCATGATAAATCCTTTTCCATTCATTTTTCTCCTCCACACCCATTTAATGACGGCCACAATTATAATACTTTACCAGCACTGAGCGTGCATTGTTAAGTGACTACACTCACTCGGAATGGCAAGGATTTAACGGGTCCTCGGCTCCCCCACCTTCTCTTTGGTGTATAGTAAATATGCTATTCATGCTAAGTAATTAGTTCCCTCTGTGTGTCAACAATGTTTGCAGGTTTAAAATGATTTGATTTACTCATTACAAATCCATTGCCAGATGTGGGGGTCCTGGTTAGGACAGAGGTGTTTGGTTGCATTCACAATACTTTCCCCTGTTCCACGTAGTAATCGTTGACCGTAGAATTCTTGTCCATAATTCTAGCAGGAATCTAATTACTAAAATAAATAGGAAACCACAAGGATTAATATCTCCAGACTTTCCTCTATTAAGGAAATGTTAAGGTTTTTTTTTTTTATTATTTTCAGTGTTTTTCTTGTAGTGCAACTTATACTGTATATATATAAAAAGTTGAAAGCGATTTCTGAGGCTCTAAACGTCTATAGGCCAGAGTTCCATTTTTGACCCCCCCCAAACATTTGGAAAGATCTGTGAGTACTCAGCTGCACTATTTAAACCTGTGCAGTGAATGTGCACCTTAACGTGTACCCGATGGCATAGTGTATCTCTGCCTGATTTTGCACTGCACAAGCTGAGAAAAAAATGTGTACAAAGCGATGTATGAGGCCAACCCAAGCGCAAGTCCCTGTATGACCAATTGCATTGTGAAGGAGGATTAATCGGTGGTGGTATGTAGTCAATATACAATAATGATGTGCTCACACAGCCGAACCTTATTCAGATATAGCTCACGGCAAAACAGTCGCACCAGTCACAGGTCTAAGTCTAAGTCTAAGTCCAGGGAGTTATCTTATACTGCGCATGTATCCTTATCTGCACTAACTGATTGTAACGCCTTCCAACTCATCCAAAAGGAGCATTTTCTGATGTGGTTGAATAGGAAAATGTTAGCTTTTACGATATTACGAATGTAAAGGGAATCTGAGCAATCCAATGATTCCACCCTTCAGACGGCGAGACAAGGTTGCGCTTAAATTGGGAGGGGTCTGTTAGTCACATTGGGCCTGATCTGCGCATGCCCTGGGCAGATGTTGCCCAGCATCGCTATGGCAACACCCGATCGTGGATCGGGCGTCCGTAGCAGCGCCGTAGGGACGCTGGAGGGGACGGACCCCACGGGCCCTACGGTCCGGGTTGCGCGTGGGAGGGGTCTGTTAGTCACATTGGGCCTGATCTGCGCATGCCCTGGGCAGATGTTGCCCAGCATCGCTATGGCAACACCCGATCGTGGATCGGGCGTCCGTAGCAGCGCCGTAGGGACGCTGGAGGGGAGGGGACGCTAGGCGGCCATACACTACGCTGGGCTTTAGTAAGTCTGGATCAGGCCCACAGAGACTAAAACGAGAAATTTAATACAGACTTTTATTCTAATATGGAATAAAACATTTCCAGTGTGAACAGACCAAACCTTATCCACTAATCGGTTTAGTGTTTGTTGTAAAGCTTCTCCCGGTAGTTACGGTCATTCGGGACTCACCTTGAACTTTAGATTTCAACTCTTTTTCACACTTTGCTTTTTCCATTACTAGGAGGTAAATCTGTTCCTCTTTGGTGATGACATCATCGGCATCTACCTGATAAACAGAAAAGATAACGGTGTTAGCGACAATGGACAATCACTCATCCCCTGACATACTCTGTGCTGCTGATAGCTAAAGACAGCGCTCGGCACTCATGACATTATCAAAACCATTGTTGGCACTGACATAGCTGATGTTACGGTATCTGTTGCGTTATTGTCAAATGTATTACTTTCCAAAGACAGGAATAAGATTCTGACCCTAATCCATCCGTGTCACTCATGTCCCCAACACACCGCAGCGCCACAAATGACGCCTGTATCTTCCCCCTGACTCCAGGATTCGCTCCTAGTCATAAAACGGCCGTATGGTCATTTCAAAGCGTTTTACTGGAAATGGCTATTTTACAGACGTCGCTGTGTGCTCAGCGGACGAGGAAAGATATCGGAGCACAATAACCAGCAGCGCGATGTACGGATCGAAGACATAAACAGAGTCTTCCCCGCAGGGACCCTCTTCACGGCAGAATTACTCTAGAACGCTACATTTTTTCAGGATGAAGAGAGACGAGCTGGAAGGCGTCCCTCCCCTGGGCGCGTCTGCAACACAAAACATAACAACTTTTACGCCACGACTCTAGTAGATGACTTCCGCGCCGCCGAGCCTTTATACGCTGAGGTGATTAAAGTGTACTTTTCATCAACACATATTGGGGGCAGCCAGTGTTTAGGAGACCGCAGCCAATGAGATTGCTGAGAACGTGTGACATCATCGAGGTCGTACCAGAAGTTTTTGTAGTTCGGTGCGGAGCGGATACGACAGCGTGTTATCATACTGCGCAGGAGGGGACGGCAGTTACACACCGGAACGCACTTCAAAGTATACTTAATTACCCACTGCGATTGTGGGGACACGGTGGGGGTGGGGACGTATATCAATGGCACAGTAAGGGACTGGCGAATGCTTACGTACAATCCTCCATTACGCAGAGGGTCGTGTGTGTAAACGTTAATGTATAGTTCACGGCACGGAAGCTCTTTATCTGAGAGGAGAGTGTATGGACAGAGCCCGACCTTCGCACGCGCCGAATCTAGAACTACACTTAGCGTGCGCAAGACTTATGAGCGCTGTGCGCACTAGAGAACCCGGCCTGTTTATTAATATTTCCTGCAAGTCACTGAAACGCCCGGGAACTTTCTGCGTAAAAACCGTGTAAAATCCTGGACGTAACCCTGATCCTTATTGTATCTCCCCCCCAACAGGTCCATAATCAGGGAAGCGGAGAGCCTCATCGGCGTCGGATGGGAGTCAGGAAACGTTTCGCTGGGGTTTCTTCCCTCTAATCCTCTAACTTTCCTCTGTGTAGAGAGAGTAGAGGTTAGAGAGACACATGTGAGAGAGAATGGGGGTTAGAGAAACACAAGGGGAGAGAGTGTAGAGGTTAGAGAGACACATGTGAGAGAGAGAATGGGGGTTAGAGAAACACAAGGGGAGAGAGAGTAGAGGTTAGAGAGACACATGTGAGAGAGAGAGAGGGTTAGAAAAACATAACGAGAGAGAGAGAGAGTAGAGGTTAGAGAGACACATGTGAGAGAGAGAATGGGGGTTAGAGAAACACAAGGGGAGAGAGAGTAGAGGTTAGAGAGACACATGTGAGAGAGAGTGGGGGTTAGAGAAACACAAGGGGAGAGAGAGTAGAGGTTAGAGAGACACATGTGAGAGAGAGTGGGGGTTAGAAAAACATAACGAGAGAGAGAGAGAGAGTAGAGGTTAGAGAGACACATGTGAGAGAGAGAGTGGGGGTTAGAGAAACACAAGGGGAGAGAGAGTAGAGGTTAGAGAGACACGTGTGAGAGAGAGTGGGGGTTAGAGAAACACAAGGGGAGAGAGTAGAGGTTAGAGAGACATGTGTGAGAGAGAGTGGGGGTTAAAGAAACACAAGAAGAGAGAGAGTAGAGGTTAGAGAGACACATGTGAGAGAGTGGGGGTTAGAGAAACATAAGAGGAGAGAGAGTAGAGGTTAGAGAGAAACATGTGAGAGAGTGGGGGTTAGAGAAACACAAGAGGAGAGAGAGTAGAGGTTAGAGAGACACATGTGAGAGAGAGTGGGGGTTAAGGAAACACAAGGGGAGAGAGAGTAGAGGTTAGAGAGACACGTGAGAGAGAGTGGGGGTTAGAGAAACCCAAGAGGAGAGAGAGAGTAAAGGTTAGAGAGACATGTGAGAGAGAGTGAGGGTTAGAGAAACACAAGAGGAGAGAGAGTAGATGGTTAGAGAGACACATGTGAGAGAGAGTGGGGGTTAAAGAAACACAAGGGGAGAGAGAGAGTAGAGGTTAGAGAGACACGTGTGAGAGAGAGAGTGGGGTTTAGAGAAACACAAGAGGAGAGAGAGTAGAGGTTAGAGAGACACATGTGAGAGATAGTGGGGGTTAGAGAAACACAAGAGGAGAGAGAGTAGAGGTTAGAGAGACACATGTGAGAGAGTGGGGGTTAGAGAAACCCAAGAGGAGAGAGAGAGTAAAGGTTAGAGAGACATGTGAGAGAGAGTGAGGGTTAGAGAAACACAAGAGGAGAGAGAGTAGAGGTTAGAGAGACTCATGGTGAGAGAGAGTGGATCATGGGATGACACCATGAGTTGCTACTCTGTGTGAAATCAATCCTAGTTACCACTGGTAACATGAGGCCAGATCCAGAACAATGCTTCGGAACGAATTTACGCGTGGCGGAGACGTAAAATCTCGTTTTGTTGAGTACTGCGCATGCGCACCATAGACAATACGCTCCGTAACGTAGCGTAATTGTGAACGTATGGGCCATTCACATATGTGTCACGTAAATACTTACGTGTGGGCGTGCCAATTTGACGTGAGTCCAAAATACGTCTGAAATACGTTAAGTAGGCGGGTGTTTGTATTTAAAGTGTACAGTATGGGCGTGCTTAGCTGCGTAAATACGTGTTGCCCATACGTACGTGTGCGGATCACTACGGTTACATTGCCAAAAGTTAAGGTAAGGTTTGAAAAGCGTATCTTGACAAAATACGTTAGGGTTTGGAAAGCGTATCTTGACAAAATACGTACGTTCAAGGGGTGTTACTAGGGGAGTGTATAGAATATATGCACACGAAAATACGCTACGCGAATAAACGTACGGCAACCGTAGTTCTGGATCTACCCCATGATTCTAATAGTAACATCAAATATTGATCATTTAACAATCTAAACTCACAGAGAGATTGTCTGGATAGGAATTTGACTGTTGCCCTGAGGCTTTTAACCAGGACTGAGTCAGAAAAGCTATAGTTAATGACAGGGACATGGATGAATTACTGTCCTGCCCTAAACAAGTCATCAAGACCATATTTTATGTAGCTTCTATGAATAAGTAGAAGACTTTCCCGTGTGTTGAGTCATTAAACTTAGGGACACCAATACGGTAAAATAATAAATAAACACATCATGCTCATACAATCCCTTTGGAAAGAGGTTATTTTAATTATCCAATTAGCTGTACAGAATAAAGAATTTGCTTTTAATGAAAGCCAGCTGGACAAAATTCCATCCAATGGGAGGTGTGGTTAAGCATCGCAGTCCATGTTCACATGAAATAGCATCTGATGTAATTATTCCAAAAGAAAAAAATGTGTGTATTGAAGTCAACATGGTCAATGGTGGATATTTACAAGGTATTAACTTGTTAGAGTTTTAGTGGTGGGAATGAGGGGTTGGGGTTAGGCTCTTAGGAATTAGGGGTTAGGGCCATAGATGGGGAGTGTTAGGGTCAGGCTGCGGGGAAGGGGGTCTTAGGGTTAGGCTATAGAGAAGGGAGGGTTAGGGTCAGGCTGCAGGGAAGGGAGGGTTAGGGTAAGTGAAGGGGAGGGTTAGGGTTAGAATTAGGGAACAGGTTGGGGTAGTGTTTTACACTTATCTATCAGAGCACCATGTTCGGTGCTCTGGGGACCGATTACTCTCTCCTCTACTCTCCTCTGCTCTGTGTCCCTGCTGCACCCATCTTTTTCCTTTGCTAATGGTCTCTTCTCAGCTCTTCTATGCTATGCCCCTGCTCGGTGTCCCCCACTGCTTCCATCTCTTTCCTCCGCTAAAGCTATTTCCTCTACTCTCCTCCACTCTGTGTCCCAGCTGCTCTCATCTTTTTCCTCTGCTCATGGTCTCTTTCTCAGTTCTCCTCTGTCCCATCCCTGCTCCCTCCTCTGCTCCATGTCCCCGCTGCTCCCATCTCTTTCCTCTGCTCATGCTCTAGTCTCAGCTCTTCTTCTTTCTGCCCCAGCTCTCTCCTCGACTCTGTTTTCCCGATGCTCCCATCTCTTTCCTCCCCTAAGACTCTCTCCTCTACTTTGTCCCAGCTTTCTCCTCGACTCTGTTTTCCCGATGCTCCCATCTCTTTCCTCCGCTAAGACTCTCTCCTCTTCTCTGCCCCTACTCTGTGTTCCCACTGCTCCTATCTCTTTCCTATGCTCATGTTGTTGCCTCTGTTCTCCTCTGCTCTGTCCCTGCTCTCTCCTCCCAATGTAATACAGAAAGTGCCTGCATTACAATAGTCTATCTGACAGTCGTTCTGTTAATGACCCTGTCATATAGAAAAATGTTGATTAATAAACCCTGTTGGTGTTTTAGTGCCAACAGCTTAACTACCCGTATTCTGAATGTTATCGTTACATACTATACCCAGTTCCCCTCCTGTCTTCATTCACCTATCGGGAGATAAAATTTAAGTCTGGACCTTTTGATTTTGGACATTTCCCATCTCTCCTCTCCTGGGTGAACTTTTAACTAGTGGAAGAGTCTCTTTAGCACAGACAGGAGGTGCATAACCCAAAACGTGCTGGAAGGACATCCAGATATGAGTTTTCATTGAGGAACACTATTCATGATTCAATGACAAGAACTTGGCAAACGTTTGCTGTGGGAAATGTAGAGTCAGAGGAGACCCAACCAGTTCCAAATAGAACATATTTCCGGATATATGTTAATGTACCTGGAGATTTCCATCTGACTAAAACATACTGTACAAAATGCCTGTTTTACATTAGTCTTAATTTTACGGTTCTTGCATTGCCTTTTAGTAAATTGTCTATTAATAGTGTCATGTCCCATATCAAAAATAACAGATTATTGAAACATTAATAATTTCCCGCTGAATGCAGAGTCCTGACAGGGGCAAATGTTCCCTGTTACTATATCAGACCCTCCAGCATGATCCCTTCCATTACGTACACAATACTCCGCTCCTGAGCTTCCAACTGTCACCTCACCTGGTTTAATGAATTAACTAATATTCGAAAACTATTTTCTTTTTTAATATGAGGTTACCATAGTAACTGACAGTAGGAAGCTAAGGAGCAGAGCATTCTGTATCTAATGGAATGGGTCGGGTATATACTGGAAGAAGGTGTCATCTCATAGGTAACATAGCTTTGTACAGAAACAAAACCAAAACAACTTTATGCTAGCAGAAGAAAAAACAACCAACAACATTCCATGTCCTCAATAATTAGACTGTGGGGTAAATCTAAGACATGGATCTGGATGCACCATTCAAAAGGATATGCAATCTCAACGGATAATTTATATTTATTATGGCACAACATACGCTGTCTGACCTGCATGATATGGGGTCTATTTACTTGGATTTGTTGCAAGTGGTCATGCAGTGATTTGGGTTTGGATAACACGCAATTGTGTGCAGATCTTTTCTGAGCATGCACAGTACACACTCACACAGAGATATGTTACGCCATAGGGCCTATGGGACCCAATCCAGGTTCAATGCTGGGTCCCTGCTGTATCCTTACCACCGTATGAGCAACGGGAGGTCAGTTCCCTCGCTCTTGCGGTGGTTGTGCTTGCCAGAACCTACCTTAACATTGCTGCAATGTCCCTGCGTAAAAATGAGCGTGGTGCGGAAATCCGGATGCAACATAAGGGCTTTGCTGTACTTATACTGTACTTTTAGCATCCATCCCCCTTCCACACAGCGGAAGCACCTCCCCCCTATGAGACATTCCACCTCGCCATCATAAAACATACCAGGACGGATATGGATCCAGAATTCCGTCCTGCTACTCTATGTCCTAATACTGCGGCAACTGTGTAGAGCATTTGCCAATCACATCGATCAGAAAACGCCCCTCTCGGCTTTAGTTAGGATCAATTCCATAGTCACCTCTTGATTGCTGTAACAAATATACATAATTGGTGCTGATGTGGCAAAATATTAAGCAAATACACTTTAATATTCAAATTTTTTATATCAAATTCCTAAAAATTATATAGATCAATATAACCTGCATTTATACAAAATCCATATGCTGGTCGGCCATACTAATAAGGTAAAATCAATGTAAAGAGAATTAGAGATAAGGGGCTGGATCCAGACCTAGTTAAGTGCATGAACTTAGTTACTCCTGGGCTAAACCATGGTGATTGCAGGGGAGTCATATTTCATCTGTTGTAAACAGTATTAGAGTTGAGAGGTGATGTTTCCTATCCCAAGTCTAAATAACAGTGTAATAGTAAAGCTGGTCAGTATCTGTGTGCAGTAAGCAATTCAAAGATATATCCCTGCATGCAAAGAATACAATTAACTTGACTCCCCCTGAAAGCAACATGGTTTAGCCCAAGAGTAACTAAGTTCAAGCACTTAACTAGGTCTGGATCAGGCCCATTGGTACCCTGAGCCCATAGCCTGTCATTATTGGGAACAGGTCGAAATAGGTACCTGTTCCCAATAGACATTTTCCGTGACGAGCATTTCGGCAAATGATTCAAGTTGCCATTCCCGGTTCGGTCAGGATGTGGTTGGTGGCTGGAACGACAACCGCATCCCTGTAAGAGGGTCTGCAAACTCTGGACCGGATTCACAATTAAGAGTGTTTTCCGTGCGTTCGTAATAGATCCGTACGTTCATACAAAATAAGTACGTTTTGCAAAATGAATAAATTTCGGAACACTTCCGTGTTGTGAAAGCAACCTTATCATTAGCGTGCGTATATGTGACGGAAGTTAAACGTTCGCATATATAACCGCACGTTTTCTGCATTACCACGCCTATCTTTTGCTATTTGCATTCCGATTGACGCCTACTAATTAATAATCCGTCCGATCTTTTATGTTCGTACGGATTTTTTTGCGTGCGGAAATTACTTACGCATCTTTCCAATTGCGCTGCGTATCTCCATGGTCTGCGCATGCGCTCTGAATAGAAATCACTCCACTTACGCATTTTGCGTGCGTAAGTTACCAGACGTTCTTAATTCTGAATCTGGTCCTGTGTCTTTATCTTAACGGGGATTGATCTATTATACACCATTAAGGGCCGTATTCAGAGAACCGCATTTTTTCTGATTTCCGTGCGTATATTTAAGTACGTTTAAACTGCGCATGTGCGGTAACTTTTTAGACGCAGTTCATGCAGGCTATACGCGTGGAAGTGCCTAGCGGACGGGCTTGTGAATCAGAAGCGGGAAATTCTGCACGGAACTCCCACGGAAAAATACGCACGGAGGAATTTACATAGAAATGGGTGGGGGGTGGGGCATTTAAGTGAAGGGAATTACAAATTACAAAGATACGCACGGACGGAGGACACCTGCGCTCGGAAGTGGCTGCGGAAAGTTAGGTCTGGTCTATGGAGGCGGAAGTCTCCGTGGACACGGAGAAGCAAGGGGGGCTGATTGCGGTTTTGGTGGGTGTAACTTGCTCTGTCCGTCCGTCCGTATATTTGCGGCCCGATCTCTGAATACGGGCCTAAGTCCTTATCTCTAATTCTCTTGGGCCACAAGCTTTTGTGTTTTTTTTCAACTTCACAAGTCAAAAGTTTGTATCTCTATACAAGCATTGGATGAAGCAGGTTTTAAATTGATTTGACCTTATTAGTATGGCCAGCCAGCATACGGATTTTGTATAAATGCAGGCTATATTTATATATATCATTTTTATGAAATTATATGTATTTCTATGTTGATATAAAAAATTTCAATATTAAAGTGTATGGGCCGTATTCAGACCCATCGTTTCCCTCCCCCGACACTCCCCCTTGCCCCAGTGTATAAACAGTCGCTTACGCCGGCGTAAGCGATTGTTAATACGCTGGGACGGCGGCATTAATACGTTAACACCGCCCTGCTAGTCTCTTTGCCCTCCCTCCCCCCGCCTACCTGCCATAACTTCCGCGTAGTAATGCTGTGGGGCTTCTGAAGCTACGGACACCCGATCCAGGATCTTTTTAGACAATCTTACGTGTACGCCCGGCATATTACCGCCGAGTGACAGGGGTCTGGATCAGGTCCTATCTGCTTAATATTTTGCCACATTAGCACCATGTATATGTATTTGTTTACTTGGGTGGTAACCCCTGGTTTTTGGTTTGTGCTGCTTTGTGTGGCTATATTCCTTAACTTCCCTGATATAGCGGCAAGAAACTAATTCCTTTACCTCTTGATTTCATGCAGATGAGCACAAAAGTCATTTCTACCTTCATGTGACCTTCATTTATGGGATTGGAAGTGATGCCTTGAAGCATTTACTAAACATTTAACTTTGGATTCAACCCCAAAGTAAAAATCATAGACATCCGAAAAAAAACTGGATAGCACTATACACTCACAGGTATGTAACCACGTCCACTCACACAGATGTCCTTCCGACCAGGGCTGCCATCAAGGGGGGGACTGCCTGGACTATTGCTCTGGGTCCAGAGAAAGAGAGAGGTGCCGCCAAGACTCACCCTAGCACAAAACCAACAGGTGTCAGCCCTGATGTCACATGGGGCAGAGCTCCACGGCCCGTGTACCAGGCCCCAAAATTTAGGACCGAATGCATTCCCGCATAGAATGAGGGATTTCCGAAATAGGGGCATCCGAAAATTCCTTTTCAGATGTCCAATTTTGAATACCCCTCCATTTTACAAATTTTTTTTCAGAATGGGTGATTATGCCAATCGTTATTTCTTTTCAGAAACACCGCCGCCGCTACCACAGGACCCGCACCACGGGAAAGGTGAGTAACCTCTCCAGGGTTAGGGTCAGGCTGCGGGAGAGGGAGGGTTAGGGTAATAGAAAGGGAGGGTTAGGGTCAGGCTGCGGGGAAGGGAAGGTTAGCGTTAGGGGAATTAGAGGAAGGATTGGTGTAGTTCTTGGGCTTACCTTTCAGAGTACCGGGTTTGGTGCTCCTTGGATTAATTGCTATACCTCACCGAGGCACAAACAATTGAAATCCAGGCCAGTTCGAAACTAGCAGGGAGGAAATGGCCCTATCGAAATAGGACTGTTCTTTCCGGGGACCCACACCCTACACAGACGTATCGATCATTACATATTAAGAGGGAACTCCAATACTGTCCATTATAATAAATAGGAAGGTCCACTTACGATCGCAACCCAACCCCTCTGTCAGAAGGTGTCAGAAGTGTCAGTTGCAGTAGGAAAAAGCGCCTGCAACACTATTTAAACTACGTAAATTGGGTCTGAATCTAGACTAAATTATGTATTAAAGGGCCTGATCCAGAGCAACGCTCGCAAGCGAGCGTACGCTCATTGTATGCGAATTTTCGGCGAAAAATTCGCAATGCGCATGCCCAGTATGACAGCTTCCGTTCGCCCGAGCGTCATGAGCGAATAGCGGGCGTATCGTTAGCGTATTTTTCGCTCGCCGGGCGTATTTTTTTTACGATGGTCGGCTGGGCGCCCGTTTTACTACAGGGAGGCGGGGATAGCCATTTAAATTGTACAGTATGGGCGTGCTAAGCGTATTTTCTCAGCGTATTTTCTGCGAATTTTCGTACGGCCGATGGTCGTACCCAGTGTAGGGTATAGCCGCCGTAAGCAGGGACTTTACTATGGGAGTGCTAGGGGCGTGTAGTTTGATACGACGAGCGTACGTTCGCATTCGCCCGTCGTGCGAATTTTCGTAGCGCTGGATCAGGCCCAAAGTAACTGTTTTTGCTTTCCCCAACCCAAGGCACCAAATAAGAACATCACCGTCAAAAATGTTATAATATCACAACAAAACACAGGTTCAAAATAGAGCTACACATTCAGTAAGAGTTTCTGGAAGTCAGAAATGATAAAACAAAGTCACCTGAAGGTGCAATGCCCATTAATTGTTTATGTTAAAGTATAAAACACATAGCAAAAATCCAAACACACACACCAAAAAAACTAAGAAAAAACAACTTTCCTTCCTAAATGCAGATGAAAAAGTACAACACAACTTGTGTTTCGGCGTTATGCTGCGTGGATAAGGATTTTTCTGCTGGTTTGGTTATAAAAGGCTTTGGAATCTCGGTACATACCTGCTGAAAGATCTCCCTGCTCAGTAAATGATCCGTGCTCTCGTCAGACCTCCGGGTGAAGAGTCTCCGTCGGGATATTACAAAACATTTGGCTGACTAAGAGAGATAAAATATGAACTCATAAGGACCCCCCCAGAGCTGTGCAGAGTGTTACGCTGAGTATTGAGATCCCGCTGGTCATCATCCCAGCCCACCACAGTCTGCAGTCTCTACCTCCTTCCTTCAGGTGATACATCACTATTATATATATGGATTTTACAAAAAGAGTCATCGCTAGGACGTTATTCTCCATTTACCTCCATAAAATCTATGGGCCAGATTCACAGGTAATTAAGCCGCTTACGTAAGTCTCCTTGCATGTAACGTGCGCATGCGTGCACTAGATATTAGCAATGGATCTCGCAAGGGGGCGGACCTTGCCTTACACATGGCAAAAACCCCCCCTTCCCAATGGAGGCAGGGTTTGCCATGCAGATAAGGCAAATGGGGCGGCGATAACCAGGGGCCGTATTCAGAGAACCGTTTTTGCGTGAAGTTTCGTGCGTATTTTTACGATCTGATGAACTGCTCATGCGTAGTAACTACAGATACGTGAAAGTGGGTGGAGGCATTTTAAGGACCGATTTAGGGTGCGGTTAGTTAGATACACGTGTACGGAAGTATTATATGCAAGGAACTTCACACTTAAAGGTAAGGGTGGTTCGAAGGGGTTTTGCCTTGCAACGTCCGTGCGTATAATTGGGTTCTTTTAGCAAACGGATCTCTGAATAAGGCCCCAGATCCGCAAAGATTCTGCGTTTGTATGGACACAGATCCATGTGGTAAAGCCCCCCCGCAGGTACAGATAGTATAGGGGGGGGGGGCGGGAGAGGATACAGTCCTAGGTGACTGATCCAGTCCTGAATGTACGATTGATGGTGTAGCTATCTCTGCGTAATTTTGCTCTGCGTATGCTCAGGAAAAATGTGTATGCAATTATGCGCCATCCAGACGTAAGTCACTGTACAAGCGCTTGCGTGTAGAGGTGGAGTTTCATGGGAAGGAAGGGGGTGGAGAGATGTAGACTGATGCACAGGTAAATATGCACATTCTACAGAGCACACAACACCGGCCACAGGTCATGTTTAATTTTACAGCTACTGATGGCTCCGCTGCTCGCAATGGATTCATAAACAGTGCTCAGCACTCAGACATAGAGCTCCAAGTGCCAGTCTCTGACAGCTTGCTTACAGTGCAGGGGTAGCGGCTGTCACAGGTCCCCCCTCTCCTCCGGGCTCCGGAGCAGCTGCACCCTTTGCGCCCCCTAGAGTTACAAGCCTGTACGTGCTGCCATACTTGCCTAATCATTCCGATTTTTATATGCATCTCTATGAGGTGCATATAAAAATAGAAAAAAAAATTTCGCACGATTAGCATCGCATCGCAAAATACGCAAGTGCGATGCTAATTAAATCAGGCCCTAATACCGTTTACAACAGATAAAATTTTTCTCCCTGTCTGAAATGTCAAGATACGATACACGATGATGCCAAAGTATCAGACTAAAAAGACAAATTTTATTTAATGTATTTTTGAAGAAAATTATCCTCTGATGGACAAAAATGTGTTAAAGGGTTAAAACCCACCATTGTCCATTCGTCAATCAGCAGTAATAGATAAAGGATTAATGTGTAGCATAGACAGGAAATATGTTGGTGTTCCTGACCGGTGCGCCCAATAATAGAAAAAACCTTAGACAATATTGACAGGTTTATGTACTTTGCAGACTTTACTTTAGTCCTGTGCACTGGAATTGATTGATATTTGGGGCTTCTGAACCGTAGAATACTCATGGTCCTGTACAGATGAATTTCCTGTCCTGTTGATGAAAGCGGTTATACCAAATGTCATTTAAACATTCTCTAGTACAGAGGAAGCTGAGATCCAGCTGACCAGGAAATGTAAAGTATTAGTCTGGAGAGAGAGAGGTCACGATTTCCATCACTTTAATGATCTTTATTTCCTACATATGATGCCTAATAATATGTACAAACTGGAACATTAAGACCATACTTGCCAATTGCCAGGGTGATCTCCCTGACTCCCTGAAGAGTTTGGTAATCACCCAGATGTTGATTATATTTCAGAAGCTGTTGGCATGTGGTATGATGGCAGACTTTACCAGTTGTTTCCCATTTCCCTGCATTAAGGTCTAGGGAGGCGGCCATTTTCATGGAGGCCTAGACGTAATCAAACACTAGCAGTTATCTAAGGCATCTTGACTTCAATAATGAAGACAAAAATAAAAAAAAATACACAAAATACTAACCATCAATAAATAACAATCAATAAATACTGATGCTGCCATTGCTATTGACAAAGTTTACCTGGCAGCACTAGATGGGTGGAGCTATTCACAGGACACACCCCTTTGGGGACACAGGGCACACCTATTGATCACACTCAATGATATTCATTTATAAAGGTTTGCAAGACTGACTTAGATTCAATAAATGACCAAATAAGAATGGACTGCCCAATGTAGAGTTGATTTTATTTTTATTTTTCAAGCGTGAGTTTTGCAATTAACATCAAATCATGAGAAATTAGCAAAGATCGACCAGCGCCCATTATGTGTCTGTACGTATCTGCACCATGACCAGGAAAAGTGGAGATGTTGCCCATAGCAACCAATCAGATTCTAGATGACATTCTCTAGTATGTAATAGGAAAGTGAGAGCTAGAATCTGATTGGTTGCAATACAGTCACCGCTTCAAACAGCTAATTTCCTGTACTCATACATCCGACAACTGAATCTCGGCTTTATCAGTGTCAGAAATAGCATGAAAATAGAGGATTCATATTAGGAAGGGGTAGTATGTAGAAATTCCCCTATTACCCGTTCCCAATAATGGGTAGCTTAGTGTTAGTCTGCAGGACATAGAGGGTTAAGTTTAGGCAGCTAAAAGGGGAGGGTTAGGATTAGGCTGTGGAAAAAGAAGGGTTAAAGTTAGGCTATTAGAAGGGGAGAGTTAAGGTTAGGCTGTGTTACACGGAGGTTTTGGGTTAAGGTGAGGGGATGATTAACGTACCTATTGCCACTGGAATTCTTCAGAGATCCAGTTTCTGTCCGGATACATCTTGTCGTCCCTGTTTTGCAGTCTGGATGTGGTTCATTGCTAATCAGCCATTTTAATCGTCAAACCACATCTGACACCTACTGTGTTACACGATCGTGTTAACTGCTAATAAGGAGGTTGCATGTGATGACTTAGGGGCACCAACATGAAATGATATCTGGCCCCTTCCACCTTACAATGTTCTGACACCTCTGTTAAAGTAAAGGAAACAAAGTACTAATGTTACACTATGGATATAAAGCCTTCAATACATTCATGTTCACAAATGTAAAATATACAAATAAAAACTGTAACATTAAAAAAATGAATAAAGACTAAATACGTTTTTTTTATATTTCTTCTTTTTCATCATTTTCCAAATGAATATGAATCTAATATAATTTTTTCCCTTTCTTGTTTTTATTAGTATTGTGTGGGAAATTGTATTGCTTTGAAGGATGGTTCACACCTTGTATTAGTTTATTACCGAGGGGCTGTTCTTTTCCCCTTTGCTTGTACCCTGTAATTGCTGCAGAATGTCCAGTAACCAATTCTATATTGAGTGACTTTGTGTGGTAGTATTATTTACATAAACAGAACTATGGCATCGTGGCAAAGTGAGTTATTGTTGCTATTTTTGCTCTATGAATGCACAAAAAAACATGTGTAACATAACAGCAATGTATTCAATTAAAGCAAGCAGAAAGTTCACTTGGTTACACAAACAAAGTAATAAAATAATTTATTACTTTAGAAGCAAAACAACAGTTGTGAAATGTGTTTAGAGCACAGAAACTGAATCTGACAGCAAACAGATTGGTTCACTCCTGGTGATGTTACATTGATTGTTTTATCAAAATGTGTGTGTGTGTATGTAAGTATGTAAGTATGTATGTATGTATGTATGTATGTATGTATGTATGTATGTATAAATGTATTAAACTAACATCTAAGGTCTGTTTAGATAGCACATCAAATGGTACTCTTTTATCCAACCCAACCATTAGTCTTACATTTGTAACACCAACCTTTGCAGTAAATGATGTGTTTTAACTCTATACATCTTTGGCTAATTTCTTATCCCAGTTACATTAGTTGATTATTGAAATTTATTTTGTATGGGGTATTTTCAGTTAACATTGCTTTAATCATAAAAGATAAATAGTTAGGCTCGTTCCCTCATTTATAATAATAATTTTGTTGGATTTATGAAGCTACAGTATATTTTCCAACTTAGTCTGTTCGAGTAAACACGAAAACAGGTATATACAATGAGATATTTACATTCAGGAAAAATACTTAGCTTTTGCTTATTGCACAAAGATATTGAACAGCTTTAAGGTTAAACAATGAATTAGATTTATGCTAGGAAAAATCACATTTCAACTCTAATTATGTTTGCACATTTAAAATTTTCCTTAACTGAATTTCAGCATGGTTTGGCTC
>WWET01001151.1:93311-108480 GCA_011038615.1 Limnodynastes dumerilii
TTATTTCTTTTGTTAAAGTGACTCTTCTCTCTATTGACAGAGCTACCGTAGTTTTTACTGTATTTATGACTACGCCCAAGTACTGAATTTCTTGAGTGGGAGTAAGATGACTCTTTTTTAAATTTATTAGCCAACCATGCTCTGTAAGAGTGTCTAACACCACCTGTGTATGGTCTAATGCTTGCTGTTTTGTTGCCCCTGCCACCAAAATATCGTCCAAATATGGCCAAATCATAATGCCTTTTCTTCTCAGGACTGCTATTATGGTAATTAACACTTTTGTAAATGTGCGCGGGGACGTGGCCAGACCGAAGGGCAAAGCGGCGAACTGAAAATGTTGGCGAAACACACAAAACCTTAGGAATTTTTGGTGGTGCTTGAGGATGGGTATATGTAGATACGCATCTCTTAGGTCGATAGAGACTAGAAACATACCCCTTTGCAACACCGATAGAACTGACCTGAGGGACTCCATTTTGAATTTTCTGATCTTTATGTTTTTGTTCAACCACCTTAAGTCCAGAATCGTCCTGAAGCCCCCTGATGGTTTTTTTTACTATGAAAATTCTGGAGTAAAAGCCTAGACCTTGTTCTACCTCTGGTACTCTCACTATAACCTTTTGCTGCAGTAAAGAATTTAGACTTTCTGATAATGCCTTTCTGTTTTCTTTTGACACTGGGATTGGAGAAATTTTGAAGAAATTTGTTGGACTTTGACGAAATTCGATAGCGTAACCTCTGCGAACAATATCCAAGACCCAAAGGTCTGAAATGGATTTTTCCCAAATTTCCACAAAATTTCTCAGTCTCCCTCCTACCGGGATTTCTAAGGACTGATCCCCTAACATGGCGTCATTGTACAAAACGTCTAGAGCCTGTTCTGGCCTCTCTACCTCTTTGGCCACGAAAAAACTGCCTAGAAATACCTGTACTACCTCTCAGGTAACTTTTACCAGGACGGTAAGACTTTGCTTCTCTATAGTCAGAAAAAGTCCTAGACAATCTACCACCATAAGGTCTTTTCACCAATTTCTCCTGAGGAAGCCAATTAGACTTGCCCCCAGAAGATTTGGTGATAATCTCATCTAAATTAGCACCAAAGAGCAAATCTCCTAAATAAGGAAGAGAAATAAGTCTATTTTTAGACTAAGAGTCAGCTAACCAAGGCTTGAGCCACAACGCTCGCCTAGTTGCTACAACATTAGCACTTGCCCTAGCTGCTAGTTTAACAGAATCAAGAGAAGCTTCACACAAAAATTCGATCGCAAGCTGAATATTTTGTACAATTTTTAATAAATCACCTCTTTTGACACCCTCAATTAAATCAGATTCTAGGTCGCTACCCCAAGCTCTAAGAACTCTGGAAGTCACTGCCAAAGCTACGGCGGGCCTAAAGGATGCCCCTGCCAGGGAATGTTGTTTCCTTAGTCCTCCCTCCACCTTCCTGTCCATACAATCTCTAAAAGCGTTAGCATCATCTAACGGAAGCCTAGTTTTTTTGGACAATCTAGCTACTGCTGCATCAACCTTAGGAGGACATTCCCATTTTTGCACAATATCTGAGGGAAAAGGGTACATCTTTACCATCTTGCCTAGCACTGCCTTTTTATCAGGGTGCTTCCACTCTTCTACTACCAATTTTTTAATTATATGTGAAACTGGAAATTCCCTATGTTTCTTTTTTGGTTCCGAAAATATAAGATCCTGTAATTCCATATCTTCTTTAGTATCCTGAATATTTAAGGATTTGTGAATGAGCTTAAGTAAATTGTCAAGAAGATCTGGACTAAAATTACCTAGCCCCTCTGACTTAACCGACTCTCCTGATGAAATAGATTGCTCCGAATCTTCCTTCGGACACTCCCCTTCAGACAAGTCGGAATCACTAATAATCGGCCGGCTCCTTTTACGTGTTAAGTTTTTCAAATCCTCCTTAGTCACGAAGGTTTCTGACATAGCCGCCTTAATCTGAGCCACTAAATCTGGTACAAAAGATGGTGATTGTGCCTGTTTCCCCGCAGCGCAAGAGCTGCATGACATTTCCTGCCAGCCTTCAGGTAAAACAACATCACATAAAGCACACCTTAGTATAGCTTTTTTCTTTGCTTTAGCCCTAGTGTCTGAAGACATTTTACTTGATTCAGACCTATAACCATAAATAATACAAAAATATAAGATTATAAAAATTATAAACATTAGTCTATCCTAACCCTAACTAATAATATAGGTAAAAAAATATGAGGCTTACCCTGATTTTCTGGGCTGGGACCGCTTCTCCTGCGACATAGTGGAGATCCACGTGCATGAAAGTGCAGCCCAGAGTAAATGAAATCTGTCCTTTTAAATCTGGCGCCCAAACTGGTGCTTGTCGGTGACGTCTTTAGCCCTCCGTCCCGGGCTACAAGAAAATGGCGGCGGTCACATTGTCTAGTGACCGCCTACGTCCCGTTCTTCCACCTGCCCTCAAACTAAGTTGGGGTGGATATAATGTCTGGTGCCTGCATATGCAGAGGAACACCAGAGAGGCCGGTCCCCTGCCTCTGCCCCCCCCGGCAGCACGCGCCGGCGGGGAGGCATGTCCGACAGCCACTGGAGTCACCGCAGCCTAGCTGCAGCAGGTGAGCCTCTATCTACTCCTAGGCTCCTACAGGAAAAAAGAAGACACAGGGTGACGGAGGAGGAGGTCCTATATAGCGTACGGTGTCTTCTAATTTCCTGTGGGCTCCAAGGAGAGAGGGATATTAACCCATTTCTAACTGCTGCCATGGGGAGGAGGAGGAAATATTATACTGTGGTCTTTCTTTCTTGCAAATTTACATTTAACTGTGGAAACTGTTGTAATTAATTCTGGGGATATTTTATAGGTTTCTAAGCCATTAAGCCCACTCACCAATCATATGTTAGTACTCTATTTCTACAATCCGTTGTATCGTTTCTTGGAGCAAATATTACTATTTTAATTTCCAATAGCAAATTGGACTCTATTAAATTTTTGTAGTGCAATACTCTTAGGTGATTTAATGATTGGTAATTCAAAGATTTTACATTTTATATTTTTATTTGCATTTTATTCTGTACTTTGAGAACATGAATACATTTATATAAATATTCTGAAAGCGCTGTTTATCTCCTGTTAATTTGTTCATTTCG
Source organism: Limnodynastes dumerilii (assembly GCA_011038615.1). NCBI lineage: Eukaryota > Metazoa > Chordata > Amphibia > Anura > Limnodynastidae > Limnodynastes > Limnodynastes dumerilii. The sequence goes on from WWET01001151.1 coordinate 96,462, forward strand.
AGGAATCTCTTTCCTCCTCAATGAGCAGCTGGAGTGTATTTAATATTTGAATCCCACCTAGCGATTTAGTTTGTCTTGCTTTTGTCCATCGCACCAGAGTGGCTTTAGCTGCTGCATGTCCTTTCTGGTTTTCATTTAGTATAAACAATGGTTTACATTTTCCTTAGTCTTGTCAATGTGGAGTCTTAGAGCACGGATTAGATCTAAAGAGTGCAGCTGTACTTCATTGGGATGTTTACGAGAAGAACCCAAAGAAGGAAGAACAATTTCCTGGTTGATATGGAATGTAGACACCACCTTGGGTAGAAAGTTAGGGATTGTAATTGCAATACTACTTTATCTTCAAAGAAGCAAGTATAAGATTCGTCCACCCTTGAGTTTTGAGACGACTCTTACTGAAGTTATGGCGATTAAAAAAGCTACCTTCTAAGATAGATACTTAAATCCTACCTCCTGAAGAGGTTCAAAATGGGGCCTTGGTGAGCACATTAAAAACTAAATTCAGGTCCCAAGGTACAATGGGATTCTTAAACACTGGTTTTATCCAGATGGCAGCAAAGTGCTTAATATATTGATTACTCATCAAGTCCTGATCTAGCATTGCTCCCAGTGCTGATATCTGAACTTTAAGAGAACTGATCGTCATTTTCTTATCTAGCCCTGCTTGTAAGAAATCTAACAACTGACTTATAGGAGGGATTATAAACAGATTCTATAATACACTGACTGTAAATGGTTTACGCACCTTAAGCAGTGTAGAAATGACCTTGTCGAAAAAACCCTTTTCCTTCAGCTGTTCGCTCTCAACAGCCAAGCAGTCAGTTGTAGGCCTTGAGGATCTGGGCGAGACATCCTTACTTGTTTTAGCATCCCTGGGTAAACTGGCAGTATCCAAGGCCGGTCTAGAGCCAACTAAAGCACTAGGAAGCACCAGGTCAAACAATCGTCTGGTTTCCCTCATAAGCTTCTTGCTCCTTGTGCCGCCTTGGTGATTAATGTAAACAAATCACTGATCCGTTGTCTGAGTGTATTATAAAATGACGGCCGTGAACCAGGTCTTGAAAGTGGTGACACTCTAAAATGACTGCCTGCATCTCCAGAAGATTGGAATTTATGTTTGTTACGTAATGGTCTCATACACCCTGTGCCCATTAAACCTGACACAGGGCCCCTCATCCTAATTCGCTCGCAGCTGTTGTAAGAATGACAGGATTTGATATTCTTAAAGGCTTTCCTATGCCCCGATTCGAAATCTGTAACCACTACAGAAGATCTCTTCTGGCCTCTCGATCCAGATGCATAAGTTGGCCCAGGTGATGTGGGTTTTTGTCCCATTGTTCTAAAAAGCAAACTTGAAAGGCCCATATGTGATATCGGGCCCTGTCCAGGGCTGATGACATTAGCCACAGTACTTTTATATATTCCCCTGATGTTAGCCAGGGGGTTCTTCTCAGCTGTACAACTTTGCATTAAAGATTAGTGACTCAGGAGGTAGAAAAACTTTGTCCCTCAGAGTGTCTAGAACTGCTATAGATAAGCTTGAGTAGGTTGTAATCTGTGTGGGCAATTGCCTGTTGTTCAGAGAATGCTGCTATCAAAAGGTCGTCGAGATAGGGCCAGATGAAAAATCCTGTTGCCCTATTGCTGCCATAAGGAGTGCTAGGACCTTGATAAATGTCCTGGGGGATGTGGACAGCACGAAAGGAAAGGCCATGTGCTGAAAGTGGTGCCTGAAAACCTCGAGTCTCAGGAATATTTGATGTTTTACAAAGATGAGAACATGAAGTTAAGTGTTCCTGAGGTCTATCGAAGTAATGAATGTTTGTGGGGGTTATGTCAAAATGGACTTCATCTTGAATTTTATGTTGCAATACAGTGGTCTTAAATCCAGAATCGTCCGAAATCCTACTATGGTCTTTCTCACTATGAAGATTTTTCAATAACAGCCCTGATAGTTTTCAGCTGGAGGCGCCTTCTTTATTACTTCTTATTGAAGAAGTTCTGTTAGACTCTGCTCTAACACCCATCTCTCTTCCCTGTTCCTTGGGATTGGAGACTGAAAAAACAGACTTATCTGGGAATAGTGACAAAACTAACTTGTACCCTCAGTAGATGATACTGAGCACTCACCTGTCCAAAACAGAGTTGTTCCATACGTGGAAGAAGCATCCCAGCCCGATTCCCACTGCAGAGTCTGCCACTGGGTTCTTTCCTTTGGAGTCATTGTCCACGAAAACTACTTGTCATGCCTGGCTTAAACTTTCTCATGTATGCTCATTCCAGTCCTATATGTCTTGGCCTCCCTATATTCGGACTGTGCTGGTCTGGATAATTTTTTAGGTTATGGCCGTCTTTCCAATTGTCTTGCGGTAGCCAATTTGATTTCTTGCCTGATGTTCTAAGAATGATTTCATCCAGCTTCTGTCTGAACAGATGGTCTACTAAGCAAGGTAAGGAAACCAAGCAATTATTTGTCCATCCACAGCCCAGGGTTTGAGCCATAAAGCCCTCCTTGCCACCGTTGCTGTGGCTGGGGATCTTTTGCTGTAAGCTTTAAAATGTCTATAGAAGCTTCACATAAAAACTTGGTTGCCAGCTGAATATCCTGGCCTATCTTTAGCAGGACGCTTGAGTCCCTCAAGCAAATTCTTCAACAAATCTTCACACCAGGTGTACAGCACTCTGGAGGCTGCAGAAGCAATTGCTAGTCTAAGTGTTGCACCTGTAAGACAATGTACTTTCTTAAGACTCGCTTCAATCTTGTGGTCCGTGTTATTTCTAAACGTATTTGCATCCTCTAAAAAGTTGGCTTCCTGGAAATGAGACAACTGCATCCACTTTTGGAGGCTCATCCCATCAACATGAATCTTTGCTTTCAAAGGGAAACATTTTAGCAACCCTGCTTAAAAACAACCTTTTTATCCAGGAATTTCCATTCTTCAAGGATAATATCCTTGACAACCTGAGACACAGGCAAAACGGTTTCTTTTCTTAGACCTTTCTTTCCTTAAATATAAGATCTTGTAATGTGTCTTCCTTAGACTCCTGAAATTCAAAACTTTATAAATTAACTTTAATAAATATTCCACTAAGTCAGGATTAAATGAGGCATCCTCTGGGCCCTCCATAGAGTATCAGACTCCCAGAATCTGCCTAATACCTGCCCTTCCTGAGCCGATACATCAGAATCCTCTGATAATTCTGACATAGGCCTTTTAAACAACATTTTATGCAAATCACCTAGGTAATGAAAAAGTGTGTGGAAGTTCATTAACTGTATAAAGTCTGACATGCTGGAATGGTAAAAGCTGCTGTTTAGAAGTACACTCTAAACAAGTCTTATTGGTGCTGTCTTCAAGCAGAGTTGAGTCACAAGTAATACATTTTCAACTTTTAATTCTCAGGCGGTTCAGATTTCTTCCTGCTCTTCTCAGACCTAAAAATACAAATAACTATTACCTACCTAACTGACTAACCACTACCTAAAAATAAATTGCAATTAACCTTTAGAGAGGTCAGTGGTCACTTGTCATCCATTATGTAAGACTCCAACAACACAGACTGCTGTTGCCTTGCAGTATAAATGAGCCAGGAACCGGAAGTGACAAAAACTTCCAGTAATAGATGCATTCAAGAATCTGTATGGAGTTTGGTCTCCAAAAATATGGCCACCAAACCATGCGTTCCAGCAGGCTTACGCGTTTAACCCATGTCTGACCCGAGGACAGACATATCAATGGGGACCCCTGGTGTGAAGTGAGGCCGACCACAGCACCTCCTCCTCCATTCCCTGGGAAATAGACCGGGGAGCATCAGATCTTTTTGACCCAGTAAAAAGCAGCAAACCACAAGGTGAGCTCCACAATACACACAAACACAAGTACACCGCCTCCCCGGCACCTAAGCTAGGACAGGAATAAAAGGACATAGGCAGAAGGAACGGGTGGTCCTTATATACAGCCTCTGGGTCTTCTTACTTCCTGTCCTGACTCAGGTGAATAGACAAATGTAACCAGCAAAACTAATAATATTTCTACCTAGCAACATAAGTTACCCATCTGATCCCTCTATTCCTTTTGACACAACACAGCAATAATCCCTACTCCTTAAACTGTGGCCCAAGTGTTACCATTGAATTTAAACAGTCTTGTTTATCCAGAGCACACAAATATCTCACAAGACTGCAAAAGCTTTTATTCATTCATTAATCATCTCCTCCAATGATTGCTATGCTCTACTTATTATACTCCCACAATATTAAACCCTCCTCAACCCTTAAGAATATCCTGTACTCTCCAAACATTCAAGTTCTCCTTTAACACTCACCTCTATGCTTACCAGACTGCTCAACCTACTTCTTAACCTTTGTCTACACCATTTACAACTACTATACAGTTTTCCATTCTATTACATGATTAACACAAATATTAACACATTTTCATTCTATACAAAAGCTACTCAGTTTTCATAGTAACACTGCTGTATGAATCACTCATACAAAGCACTTACCATACAACCTAGCTGGTCCACTGTGTGATATAAAACTGTCCGTTGTTTCGATCCCCCAGCATCCTAAAGATTATGAGCACGGCCCTATAATACACCTTTCACACCAAGATATGGACCCAGGAATAACCCTGGTTGTGTGTCGGTGTAAATGGATCAAGCCGGGTCGCGAATCTTGGTCGATACCAGGGTTATTCCTATGTTTAACCCAGATACACTGCAGTGTAAAAGGGTGTTCTCGGATTATTCAAACCGGGTCCAGTGTGAAAGGCGATTTACAAGGAACAAAGGCGCTGTGTGAATGGATTTAACACTGGAAAACCCATGTTCATTATCCCATGTCCAGTTTGTCTGCTTGTTACTAACCAGTCAATTCAATACACCAAACAATTCAATAAACATCTAATCAAGTAGAAAAGTATGGAATGTAAAATAGTCTAATTTTAAGTCACAATTCACACACCAGTAGGGTCTCAAATGTAATTATTTTGAAGTATTGATGAAATACACAAAAATGTTAACTATTGTAAAAGTGTATTTGATGGGAAAAGAGTATAGTCAGGTATAAATGATCTACATGTATACATTAACAGGTGAACCTTTATCAGCCAAAGTGTAGCTGGCCTTTCCCAAGACTGCATTCTACAAGTAATTTCTAAAAAAAACAAAAAAACTGTGACAACGTCATTGGTAGAATGTCAAAATTGGGCTGTAATATGAGTTTCCCAGATTTTTGGGAAAGGGATAATAAATCATCTCCTTTCATTAAGGAGATCAACAGTTCAAAAAGAAAAATGCCACAGTATTTTCCTTATTCATCCTCTTCTTCCTGCTTTATCTTCTTTTTCTTTTTCTTCTTTTTGGGAGGCTGAAAAAGGAAATAATTCCATTGAGTTCATATGCACCAATCAGCAGTATAATGCTTGAAAGACAAACCTTAACAAAAAGCAAAAATGAAAAACAATTAAAGGAGCCTGGACTCTGACCTCATCAGCTGTGCTAGTTGTTGGTTCCTCTTCTTCAACTGCCTCCTCTGGTTCTAGCTCCACTTTTATCTTTTTCGTTTTCTTTTTCTTTTTCTGTGGGGGCTCTTCGGTTTCTACAGGCTCTTCTGAAATGAAACACAGCTCAAATGAAGACAAAATCCTTTACAAGCAAAGAGCTGAAGACATTAAGTCTATAAATGCATAATCTTTATGTAAACTGTACATGAGCACACACCTTTCACTTCAACCTCTGTTATTTTGGGCTTTTTAGCTTTCTTTACTTTGACTTCAGCTGGCTGTTCTTCCTCCTCCTCAACTTCTTCAAACTTTCGTTTTTTGGGAACAGATGGCAGAGTCGAATCTCCTGATGGGTCATAGATCCGTACCTCACTGAAAGCAGATAAATGCACATTCAATTGTCAAACGCAGCCTACTACACATGAAACTGCATGAGATATGCAGCACACAGTACAAATATTTAAGTACCCTATAACCTTTAAACAGGCTGATTTGAAAATAAATAAATAAAAAAATCAGGAATATCACAAAAACATGTAATTTATGCTGAGTAGTCATATCTTTCCTATTAAAGGAGTAAAACTGTGAATAAAGACAACACATAGATGTTCTCAGGAATGCAGATTCATGAAAGTTACCTTTTATGCTGGTATTTTTCGGCTCTGGCAAGTGCTTTTCCTGTACCACTAATTTTCCTCAGCTAGAAAAAAAAAACAGTAGTTGAGAAATACAAAATGAAGGATAAGTGACAAGAGGCAGCCCAAACAGAGAATTCAGTATCAGGTCTCAGATGAGGTAGTGACTAATATTGCCCTCATAGATATATCAGGCAATAAGAATGGGTCATCATCACAGACCACAAGCCCCTAAGCAGATTACACTGATGTTTGGAGTACATACCCCCTTCTCTTCCATGTTTCGTAGTCGTGCTTCCAACTTTGCTCTGGTCTCTACCCCCAGCTGCGCATTTGTGTCCTCCCCCAGGGCATCATATCTTATCGCAAGCGCAGCTTTCGCAGCCAACATACGCGAGATCTAAGAAAAGAGGAATGATAATGCATTTAAACCTGCAAACATTTATAAATATAAAGAATATTGTAACTAAAAAGATATAAAATAAATAAAAAAAAAAGCAGCTATAAAAAGCAATCTACAACTCAATTATCTTAAATCATAAAGGGACAATTTATTTATTAACAGGTTCTTATATAGTGCTATCACATTACACAGCGCTTTACAGAAAATATTTCACATTTACATCAGTCCCTGCCCCATTGGAGCTACAGTCGAAGTTCCAGAATACAGACTAGGGTTAATTTAATCAGCAGCCAATTGATCTACCAGCATATTTCTTGGAGCATGGGAGGAAATCTGAGCACCCAGCTAATTAAGCAATATGAGTTTAAATTGTGTAATTTGCATTAAATGGAGATCATCGTGACAGTAAGTAGCGAGGATTTCCAATGACTTTAAACTCCTTTGTTCCAAGTGATCAGTGGACTTAAAGGAAACATTTAAAGCAATAAGCTCAACACCAGTTATATATAACTATGCTTAACCTTAGACAAACTAAGTAACATTTTCTAAGTTACATATACACAAAAACATAAGTACAGGCAATGGGTACACATCAAGCTGCAGGCTCACCTTTCCCTTATTTTTGGGTGCTGTCTGTCCAACCAGGGAAGCATGATATATTAGACCATATTTTGGAGTGTCCCGCTTTGTCTTTAGTGCTCTGAATAGTGCCTTTTCTGCCCCCAAGATCTGTACAGTGGAAGCTGGATGCTTTGCCAGATTAAGAAGGGAGCCTGGCAAGAAAAAGTACATAAATATCAGAATCCCCTGCAACACACGATCAAGCAAATGATAGAGATGAAAGTAGGACACAAAAGGGCCGTTTCCTCCCAGCTCAACCCATTCATTAAAGTTTTTAATAAGTGCCATTTTTAAAATGAGGAGACAGATGAAAAAAACACAACAACTTTCGGCTGTCTATTTCTAAAATGGCATTTTTGAGGCAGCGAATCCATCCCCTTTCAGATGATGTAGTGACTGTCAAAGTCAGGCAATGCAACTTATCCATCATTAATCAAACATACATCGATCACAAAGCCACCCCAGAAAGAGAAACAGCATAGCATAGGAAAACCTACCTGCATGAGCAATGAGCCTTGCTCCAACCAATTCTCCTACCAGGACAGTGAGGTTAGGAGCAATGGCCATCATTCTGTTCTTCAAGTAATCATAGAGCTGTGTCCTGTACTCTGAAATCTCAATGACCTACATAAAAAGATGTTTAGCGTTAACCAAAGATCTTAAATGCAATATTATGAAATCCAAAACACTTGAAGCATTTTCTTGTTTTTATTGGCAGATAATTTGACATAATTGACATTCTACACACCAAGAAAACCATGCTGCTAGAAACCATTACCTAAATATATACATGTGTGAAGATGAAACACTTATAGAAAACATTGACCATTTTTTAGCCTTTACTGAAACCGAATTTGTGGTCCATCACTTTTTGACACTCACCTGGTCACATAGATGTAAAATGTTACTTATGTCCTCCTCAGACACCTCTGTACCCATAGAAATCTCTGCTGCTGCTTTTACCTCTGCTTCCACCTCTTCGGGGAGGATCTCAGAGAGATCAAATGCGGCAAAGTTAACTCTGTCGCCTAAAGAGGAAAAAATGTAAATGTAAATAAAAAAAAAAATACTAACTAAACATATCAAAAGGATGAAGACTGCATACAAACCCTAGTCCAATATTAGTACAGATTATAGTTAACATCCATTCGAAACAAAGACAATGACAATACAACCCCTGTAAAATAAAAAGCCAGTTACACCACATTTTGCAGTTATTTTGCCTTGTAGCCAGCCTCAGATGAGGTAGTGACTAAAATTGCCCTCATGGTAATATCAGGCAATTAGATACAAGTCATCATCACTGACCAGAAACAAGGTGTACTGCATGGCCCTTAAACAAGAGCTGCCCAAGGTGCAATGTAATTGGCATTATATACACAAATCTTATCAATGTACCAAGTAAATAGTTATATGCATGGCCTTACTCCCCTTTGTCACACTGTTAGTGTTTTAAAAATCTTTGGGCTCTAGGGAAATGTTACCTGAAAATACATTATAACAACACTGCCTGGAGACATAACAAGCCTCACGCAGGATAGTATTCAAGACTGGCAGCTTGGTATGGCTTCTACTTTACGGTTTGTGTTCACATATACTTTTAGGACAAACTACTCTATTGTTCCTATAACACAATCAGGAGACTTCTACTCCAGGATAAGAGGAGGATGAATTTTACAAGCAGACTTACCCACAGCACGCACACACTTGCAGAATGCCAAGTTATCTGTAATAATCTTGCCCAGCTCAGGGAAGTGCCAGCCATACCACTCTCTGCACCGCATAATGTAGTTATTCAGTTCTTTATCTAGATCATCAAGAAGGGCTGAGGGAGGAAGGAAATTACAATTATTGTGAAATCCACAATGGAAAAAGTGTTTATTACACTTCCAGCATTTAAAGATTATAATGATAGTTTACTTACATATAGCTTGCACAATCATTGTATCCACTTTGTCAGGGCTGAACTTCAGTTTGTAACGAGAGAGGCTGCAAAAAGATATGTATTTTAGTCACCATATTCATAACAAAAAAATGGAAAGCCATTAATAAGTGCACAGGAAATTAAGCCAACTATAATTACTAAACCACCAGCAAGCAACGATTGAACCTTCCTTTGTGCAAATCAGATCCTCAAAAGGATATGGCCACAGTATGAATCTTGTTATGCGTTTTGAGTCCCCGCTGCGATGTTACAGATTGAGAAATAGGGACAGCCGAAAGTGCCTTTTCGACTGTGTAATAATTTTGAAATGAATGGGTGATTATGCGATTTGCACACACCCATTTATATTCAGGAAAACAGCGTCGCCACCGGACCAGACCACCAGAGGTGAGTAACCCTCTCCGGGGACTTAGGGTAAGGGAGTAGGGAAACCTTACCTTTCGGAGCACCGTTTCGGTGCTCTGGGGATCGATTGCTATGCCTCTTCGAGGCATGAGAAATCGGTTTCCCAGCCAGTTCGGAACTGCCTGGGAGAGAATGGCCCTTTCCAAATAGGACTGTTCGCTACAGGGACCTACACCCGTTGTTTTGGATGGAATTATCTTAGTGTTTTATTACCTCTCTTTAGGGATAAGAGAAGTTCATTGTGTTTGCAGCACAAAGGGATAGGGGAAGAGAAGAGACAATAGCGAGCAGTTTTCCAAAGACATGTATACACCAAGTATAAATCACTAACAGGGGGAGGGTAAAAAAGAATGACTAAAGTTGAACGATATGATTGATTATTTACTGTGAAATATCAGAGATGTTTTAGGTGATAGTAGAAGTGTAGGTTACCTGCACTAACATACAGTAGGACCCGAGGGACAGAGAACAAGAACAAAAACCACTACACACCTGTGGGCCAAGCCAAGGGACATTGCAGCCATTTCTCGTGTTGAAAGACCTGTAATAAGTCCATCCATCTGATTACGGATACCCCTCATCAGCTCTGCCACCATGGCACTGTGAACACAGCCGATGTTGACTTTGTCCTGAAGATTTGAAAAAGACACTACTAAACAGCCGTTGCAAAACATGTCCATGAAAAACAGAAACTTGGTGTATCATTTACGAAAGTCAGGGACCAAAATAAAAAAGAGCTAGCACATATTACCGCACAAGTACCTTAATAACGCCTCCAAGTTTGGCATCTGATATAGCTAACTGTTCATGTGCTTCTTTTGCAGCTATTTTCTTTAAGACTTTCTTCAAGTTTTTGCTGATCTTTCCCTCTACCAAAGCAGTTGCCGCTGTGAAAATATGTAAGATGTAAATTTAAATAATTTAAAATAGATTCATTTGCTGGCAATAAAGCAAGGAAAAATATGTTAGAGGTTGTTGCCTCAGTGGTAGTGACGAAATGTTAAAATAAAATCATTACTGTCAGTTTAACAAAAATCCATCATTGGCAACAGACAAAATAGTTGAATGAAAAATATGAAATTTACCAGCTAATGCTTCTGTTGTGTCTTGAAACTTTTCAAAGTGTTTCAACTTCACTCTAAAAAAAAATAAAAAACAAAATAAATAAATCTGTTCTATTTTGTGTTGACAGTTAATACAAAAAAAAAAATAACATATGGAAACCAATTGTGTCATTAAACAACAACATCTAACCATCGCCTCAGTGGTAGTGACGAAAATGTTGAACTTAATCATTGTTTCTCAATTCAACTACAGATCCATCATTGGCAATGTTAGAGTTTAAAATAAATTCCACTTTTAATGTAATGCAAAGTCTACAAGTCTCAAAACGATCCAACAAACATCTATTACAAAAATCATAAATACTGATGGAATAAAACCTTATTCAGCTAAACCATTATAATGTCTAATACTCAATACCATAACAGATTTGAATGAACATTCACAAAGACACCTTATATCACTATCTAGCTCCCTTAGATTAATAATGGAATGTAATTACTTAAGAGCAGAAAGTCAAGAACACCATGTGAAGTAATTTACAAACAATTTTAATAATTAAAAAAGCAAAAAAAAAACCACAACCAAATGAAGTAAATGGGAAAAACATAAGCAATAAAGGAAACTATCAAAACTTACACTTTATTTGCCTTCTCCGGTGTTTCAAATTCTTTCCAAATACTGTCTACTTCTTGCAATTTACTCTCATCAAGAACCTGTTTTAAAAAAATAAATAAAAGGCTGTTATCAAAAATTCAAAATGTGGGCAAAAAATAAAAACAAACACAGGACCAGATCCATACATGCAATCCACATTTACACACCTGTTCCATTTTAAGTGGTCAATGCACAAATGTTATGGTAGTGTGCTGCACACAGAAAGACATAAGTGCAAGAGAACGGTTCTCACCTCACACTATTGCACAGTGGTCCTATAGTGTATTTCCACGGCTACAGATCCATTAAAGATAAATACATTGTTGTAGTTATTAAAACTTTTTGAACCATCTTAAGAGCAGCCTGTGTCTTTTTCAAGATTCCAATGTACACTTGATTATTTATTTATTGATTATTTAATATTTTGGGAACACAAACAATGTCATGTTTGTCCATTTGCAGCAATGAATTCTGTATAGACTCCACAAAGAGCTACAATTGCTCCATAAACACATGTTCACGTGCCTTCTAAGTGGCATATTTCTAAAAATGACCTTAACACAGTGGTCAATACCATTTGGTATCACCACTAACTGCAGCAGCATCAGAAGCACAATACTTACCATCAGCCTGTAACTGCACATATTTGCAAGTTAATCACTTCACAAATCTAGTATATAACCCAGAGGCTGGTAATACAGCCGAATCCTGTTGCATTGAACAACTATCAATTCACCCAGGAACAATAGTATTGTTTCCTTAGGGCAGTGGGAGACTGGGA
>WWET01001151.1:129318-169349 GCA_011038615.1 Limnodynastes dumerilii
TGCTGAGGATATACAAAGACCTCCAAATTACTGTTTTGCCGCACTCCGCTACACATAGGATCTATCACTGTTGAACTGCTTGTTTCATATTATCTCATATTTGCAAATCATAGAACACAACAACTAGCTCTCTAAAACCAATATTATTACATTTCTCTCTTTTGGTGGGGACTTTAGCATATGTGCTGTATCCTATGTATTGAGGTTATTTTTCTAGATGAAGATTCCTTCTAAAATGTTATATTGGATACACTGTTATACCTCTTCACTGCAGTAGTGAACTGTTACATTGTTTTATTTGTTCGTATTAAAGATAATATACTTTTTTGCTACTTGGCTGCTTTGCTCACTCTAGTGAATTCATTCATTTGTGTTTACTAGTTCTTTTATTTTTTTCGCTGTGTTATTATATTTTTCTGATGATGATATCAACAAAGTGATGAGGATATTAGTGAGGAGGATGACAACTCAAACCTTCAGGATATTTAGGACTGTTAGCTCTAATTCCATCTCTGTGCCCAAAAAGACCGCCTTTTCTCTCTTTCTTTACCGCCCTCATTCCTGTGCTGATAAATTTAAATTGTACACTACGGTGGGAGCCCGGGAATGAACCAAGCGCTTCGGTCAGGGCAGTGTACTTGTCTGTCACAGAGGCGGCTGGTTTGTCAAACGGAACTTGTCCGACATATGGGTGGCGGGAGGGCTCAAGGACACAAACTTGCACAAAGTGCAAGTTGCTGTTGTGCTGGTGGAGCTACTCAAACAAAATGACAGCTACTGAAACAGCTGCCTGTTGGCTTTGTGGCCCAATCTATGTCATCAAGTCTGTATGTTTTATTATTATACCTGGTCAACACAACTAGCCCCATAATCTCTTTCTCACAGGTGTCTGTGAATCTTTCCATTTCTTTATATATATTCAATTGTATTAAAGGTCTTATTTATTTTTTCAATTGCGTTTATAGGGGGGGGTATTATCTGCCTGGTAGGTCATCGCCCTCCACCCCCTAGAGAAGTGCTGTTGTTTGAGGGGGGCCATATGTGCCTGTAGGTCATCAACCCTCCTTAGCAAAGTGATGGTTTTAGAGGAGGGGGCAAGCTAGGCCCTCGTCCCTCCTTACCTTCCTAAGTGCCGGTTTTTGGGGGTGGGGGGGTTTACTTATTTTTTTGTTTTATTCATTCATTCATTCATTCATTCATTCATTCATCTTTGTTGATTTTATTCTTTCAACCTGGTTTATTTGGTCGGCGTGTACCACTGCATCAAAATCTATCTGCTTTGTGGCCCAATCCATGTCGTCAACTCGGTATGTTTTATTATTATACCTGGTCAACACAACTAGCCCCAGAATCTCTTTTTCACAGGTGTCTGTGAATCTTTCCATTTATTTATTTTTTTAATCGTATTTATAGGTCTTTACATTTATGTCTTTTTTCTATCGTATTTATATTTCATTTTTCATGTATTTGTTTTTTCAGTCGAATTTATAGGGGGGGGGGGTCCATCTACCTGGTAGGCCATCACCCTTCTCCCCTAAAGAAGCGCCGTTATTTGAGGGGGGCCATATGTGCCTGTAGGCCATCTCCCCCCCCCTTAGCAATATGCCGGTTTTAGAGGGGGGTGAGCTGGTCCCTCGTTCCCCCTTAGCTAAGTGCCAGATTTAGAGGGGGATCCACCTCTGATGAGCACCTATGCTGCGCAACTCTGCTTATGCCTATAGTTGCATGTGGTTTAGCTCATTAAACTGGAGGGCGTATTATTCTGCCCGACTGATGAGGCCATCATCCTCCACACGTACAGAAGTGCTGTTGTTTGAGGAGTGGACCATATGCGCCTGTAGGCCATTGCCCGTTTGAAAAGAGTGGTATTTATAGGGGGTGGGGCATCTGCCTGGTACGCCATCGCCCTCCCTTCCTATAGAAGTGCCATTATTTAAGGGGGGGGGACATATGTGCCTGTAGGCCATCGACCTCCTTAGCAAAGTGCCGGTTTAAAAGGGGGGCAAGCTGGGCCCTTGTTCCTCCTTAGCTAAGTGCCAGATTTAGAAGAGGGGCACCTCTACGATATCTTCTCTAGGGTTGGATGGGCTTTATCTCATTGAACTTCTGAGGGTAGTTTCTTGCCCTGACTGATGAGAACACATATTAGACTTGATCTTAGCAAAACTGTTGAGAAGCATTTAGGATGCCTAGTTCATAGAATAAGGCCTTTAGACTCTGGTCCTGAAGAAAGATAGGCAAGCGTACAAGATACGGTTACTAAATGACCCGTACTGGGGCTTTACAGAGGGACACAGAGGGACACGGTCAAAATATGCTGCTTCATTGCATATCATGATGTGTTCTGACTCCTGATAATAATGTTGTGAGCTGGGAGGTGGTCAAATTTTCGAAAAAATACAGACCAAAAACATTTCATTATTTTTTGACAAAACCAAAACGCGAAGAAAATTCTTTCATCTCTAGTAACTACTGATGTATGTAAAGTCTTCACGTACGTAAGTGCCTAAGCACACCCATACTGTACGATTTAAATGCCTCACCCGCCTCCTAAGCGTAATTACAGGTGTTGTATGGATGTCACTGTCACGCCCCTTCGTTCGTAGTTACACTGTTAATATGTTGCTGGTACGTACGTTCAGCGTTACGTGGTGTAATATCTGCCGTGCGCATGCGCAGTAAATATTAATGGGCGATTTTATGTCAGCGGCTAGAATAAAATCGCTCACGTGCGTAGTTTAGGATCTGGCCCAATATCACCATTCTTGGATTGATGCTACTTTAAAGCCTCCAGCCTGGAGAAAGGTACCTGGATTCATAGGACTGAATTTTGCATCTACCTGTACTTGTCTAGGTCTTGTGAGTACACTTCTGGCAATTTGACTGTATAACTTTGAAATTACTCTATATTGCTGTCTCAATTCTTAGGTATATGACTGCTACAAGGCAACTAATATATTCTTTGCATATGCCACAGTAGATAACTGAGGTTTCTTAAATCACCTTTTACTTACCGGCATTATTTTGCTTGATCGCTCTCTAGCTGTCTTATATAATACTTTCCTTTTCTATTTTAAGGTTATATTTTCATTGAAGGTTATGTTATGAATTTTGTGTCATTATATCATCAAATAGCTAAACTCTCTCAAACTCTTACCTTCAAACATATCAGTAGTCATTACTTAGTGATTGTCCTAGACTGTAATTTACTATTTGACTTAGCGGTAAATTGTAAGGCCTGGAAAAAGTGTTTTCTGCTGGGGTTTAATGCTTGGCCTTTACTTTGGTACATATGCTTGTTTTGGGCTGTGATATATCCAGTCAGTATCTAAATTACTGAGAGATCCATATTAACAGTCTTGCGCTAGCATTTAATAGCATAAATGAACAATAACCTAGCCGGTATTGACTGAATTCCATAAAGCAAATATGATTCCCTTTTCTTAATTCTGTGTGGGTAACCCTAACCCCCACTTCTATGGCCCTAACCCTAACCCTCCCTTCCCCGCAGCCTGATCCAAACCCTACCCCTAAGCCTAAAAGTCCCTGGAGAGGGTTACTCACTTCTCCGGTGGTCTGGCGGCAGTGCTTCTGAAAATGAATGGATGAGTATGCCGATCACATACTCTACTGGTCATTAAAAAAAATCTAAAATGGCTGCCATTCGAAATAGAGAAGCAACTTTTGGCTGTCTTTACTTCGTAATGAAAGCCATCGGGCACCGAGGCTCATGGAAATGGAGCAATGTGTTAGCGACTTGGAAATTGCTCTCACTTCACAACAAAGGCCAGTCCCAAACTTTTGCGGCTTTAACAAATAAAATTGATATAGAAAACCAGAATCAAGGCAATAATTAGCATTTTATTGGCATTCAAAGAATGTTAAAGATAAAGGGCCAGATCCTGAGTTAATTACAAAAGCGTATTTAGGCTAGCCGTTTGCATAACTTTGACTTTTTGTATGTACTGCGCATGTGTGTGGCAGATGTTGGGCGTCGTAACTCTAATCGTACGTACCTGCCTTGCAAATACGTACGAACGGGCGAGTCATCCTTACGACGGCCGGAAATACGCTTAGTAGGTGGAGGGAGGCATTTAAACTATACAGTATGGGCCGGGTTAGGCCGTTATGTGCGACAATTCATTACGTACGACCGTACTTATGAATGAATGAAAAGTTAAGGCAGGGTTTGGTACTCGTAAATCAAGTAAATTACGTGCGACCGATTGTAGTGTCCGGGGGAGTGCATAGTACTTACGATCGTGTAAATATGCTACGAGATCGTATTTAAACTGCACTTAGGTCTGCATCTGGCCCAAAGAAAATTTACCTATTTCCAAAAAGGTCTATTTAAAGCTCTCAACTTAAATACAGGTCATCGTAATTTGACCATAGAAAGAGTTGATTGCTTGGGTCCTGATTGTCATAGGGGAGATGATTAACCGAGGACAGTGATTGCTAAATTTTTTAACTTAAGGGACAAAGAAGCAGTGCTTCGAACCAGTGGGAGTCCCCGCTCTAATGGGCTGCCTTTAGAAATAGAGACAGATGAAAGCTCTTTTCGGCTGTCTCTATCTCGAATGGCAACCATTTTAGATTCTTTTTTTTTAATGAATGGGTGAGTATGCCAAATGCCATACTTACCCATTCATTTTGACCGGTTCCGCCACAGACAGCTCCGGAGAGGCGGTAACTTTTGGTGTTGTGGGGTTAGGGTTAGGCTCTTAGGTAGGGAGGGTTATGGTCAAGCTGTGGGAAGGGGGTTTTAGGGTTAGGCTATAGAGAAGGGAGTATTAGGGTCAGGTTAGGGAGAAGGTAGGGTTAGGGTCAAGCCGTGGGAAGGGAGGGTTAGGGTCAGACTGTGGGAAAGAGAGGGTTAGGGTTAGAGTAATAGAAGGGGAGGGTTAGGGTCAGAATTAGGGGAAGGGTTGGGGTTAGTTTTTACACTTACCTATTGGAGCACCGTATGTGGTGCTCCTGGCATCGATTACTATGCCTTGAGTCATAAGCAACCGGTATCCCAGCCAGTATCGAACGCCACACCTCTTCAAAAATATAGAAGCCATAATCCATTATTGATTAAAAATCAAAGAGTCTTGATCTTCCAAAATTTTTCAACCCAGGTCACGCAAAAGAGGCATGAATTCACTCCTCAGTGTAAATTCCATCATTCTGATTGGGGAAAGTTGGCTATATAGGAACATTTCATGCCATTTGAATTTAATCTCTCTGAAGAAACTGTATTGAATACATTGGGGTAGATCCAGAACGTTTGCCGTACGTTTTTTCACGTACCGTATTTTCGTGTGCGTATCTTCTATACACTCCCCTAGGCACACCCCTTGAACGTATGTATTTTCGTATGTATTTTGTCAAGATACGCTTTCCAAACCCTACCTTAACTTTTGCCAACGTAACCGATTGGGATCCGCTCACGTACGTATAGGCAACACGTATTTACGCAGCTAAGCACGCCCATACTGTACACTTTAAATACAAACCCCGCCTACATAACGTATTTCAGACGTATTTTGGCCAAAAGTAAAATTGGCATGCCCACACGTAAGTATTTACGTGACACATACGTGATTGGCCCATACGTTCACATTTACGCTACATTACGAAGCGTATTTTCTATGGTGCGCATGCGCAGTACTTACTTTAAGGCGATTTTACGTCTCCGCCACGCGTAAATTCGCTCACAAGCGTTGTTCTGGATCTGGCCCATTGTGAACATTTTACTATCTAAGCTATTCTTTATTGTTTGTTTTTGTTTGATTTTGGAGTTGGTCACTCTGTTTGGAGCAGCTGTTTGGTAGAATACATTTTGGTGACACTATCTAAATAGCGCCACAAGTATTTATTACCTGCTAAATTCCTTTATGAGCATAATGTGCACTTTACCCTACTGTACCTGGCCAAATTTCAATATACTAGTGGTGGTAGAGACCATTTTTTTTTTATGAAGCTTCTAAAGCTTAAGCACACAGTATATTCAGCATAGTGATCTACCTGACTCTCTTCCTCTTAGGTCACCCACTCACGAAAGTAAATAAAAAATGTGTTGCTCTTAATATCGCTTATTACTGTTAGTGTTACTTTCCACTTTTCAAACATGTGATGTTTCAAACATGTGATGGTCATCATTGTTAATATTTACGTTTATTGGTTTAGTTAGTTGGATCCTTGTCCAACTGGTTTTAGACAGCACACAAATGATTCAGGGGGAAAAATTTTAAATGGTGTATTTTAGAGTTCAGATTATCCCTATTGTAACACTTTAGCAAACTGAACTGATACCAGCAATGACAAATATATGTTATATAACCTATGTACTTTATATCTTATGGCAATTTCCTGCTCTGGGCACCTGTTCATGTCACTTCATGGCTTTATCTCTATTTTTAATAATCAACCTGCTTTGTACATCTTTCATTTACATTTCTAGATGTCTTTGTCGACTCCTAGAATGATATTTAGTGGAAGGTCTCCTCTGGGTCTATGAGTGGTCTTCTAGAACGTCGGTGATTTGAACTCACCAGTAATGTGCAGAAAAGTGATTGCTCACTTAAAATCACAAAATCCAGACATCGACTTGCTACAGGAGATGCACTGGAGTGATCCAAAGAGCGCCACTTGGATTGGTGAGTGCATTACTGCAGCCACACAATCAAAACAAGGGGAGTTCCCATATTAATGCATAATCGCTTATCTTACACAATTGCTGATAGAATCATTGACCCACAGGGACAACTTATTGTCTTACATATTACAACAGTCAAGGAATTTACTCTGGTTAACCTTTATGCCCCTATAGGTCCATATCAGACCTTCTTTGCATCATTGTCTCTTACCTTATTACAACACTAATCTTATAGTAGGAGGTGAATTTAATATGGTGGATAACCCCGGCCTTGATAGATCCTATCCTAACACAGTAGAACTGTTTAAACATGCTTGGGATAAATATAAGGATATCCTAAATTTTAAACTAAATTGAGGGTAAATAGGTTCTAGGGTCAGTATAGTTTTAAATAAACAACTGGGCAGACTGGATGGGCCATGTGGCTCTTATCTTCTGTCACATTCTATGTTTCTATTTGCGCATCATTGCACAGAGATCCCCATGGGAGGGTATACACCTTCTGAAGATACAACATGAGCTGTCCGACTGTTACATGCCGTTACCAGAACGGCATGTGCAGCGCTTACCTTGCTCTGGACGCATGCTGTTTCTCCCCATTGGGTGCGCTGCACATGTCGCCACATACTCCACGTGGATGCTGCATCTGGCGGGCACGCGTCCTCTGCTCTGCATGCCTCTCTTGTCATTGGATGTTTTTCCCTTGTGCCTGGGAAACATCCTATCTCTTTCCTTTCACCTTTGCTGCTGACCAATCAGTGGTCAGCAGCCTCTATATGAATCCCTTCCACCTTTCTTCTGGCGCCGGTTATAGTTTCTGCCTGTCAGTACTGTGATCTGCTATCTTGTTTTCCTAGTGCTTTTACCTAGTGATTTGACCGTTGTTTGCCCTCTAATCCTTGCCTTGTTATCTCCAGTGTTTCTAACCCCGGTTCTCTCTCCTTAGTGTACCTACCTGCCCTCCTATTCCTTACCTCTCCCGGAGTGTTTGTTTGTGTTACCCCTTCGGGGGCACCGTCATATGTCTGCATGTATGTGAGCCCTGGTCCATCTTATCCAGTCCTGTGACCTACCTTCCGTCCTCCGTGCACGGTTCAGTGTTCAGTGTAGTTTGTCACCGGTCGGTCCTGTCCGGTCTGAATCCCGCTTCCTAGTTTTCACATTCCCTAACCATCTGGTGTCCATCTAGGGTTTCCTTTCCTTCTCCTACGAGTCTGGTTCAACGGGGCACGACCTGTTGTTGGGGCGCAGCCAATTCCATCCCCACCACCAGGGGCTCTGGTGAATACCACCTGAACACAAAGACTCCGTGCCCCGGTAGCCAACTACGTAACACCGACCCATGGAGCTTATTAAACCCAACAAACAAATATTATCATTTCCACTCACGGGTTCACAGAACCTTTTCAAGAATTGATTACATTCTTACTTCAGAACCACCTCTTTCCTAGAGTTACTACTGTAGCCCTTAGGGATGTTGTGGTTTCTGATCACGCCTCTGTAATGATTGTTCTCCGTCTCACTGATTCTGACCCTTGTCATTTCACCTGGATACTTCCCACACATTTGTATGAATCTGATGATGTTAGAGAAATTTTAAGTCCTGATGGTCAGCGTTTATAGATAATAATTTAGAACACTGGAGAGACCCTGTTTTGTTCTGAAACACTGCCAAAAGCAGTTCTGCAGGGACACATTGGACCTGATTCACATTTCGTATTTCTAATAAAATGGCTACTGCGCATGCATAATCATATTGACTACGCAAGCTGCATAGCCTTTAGGTACATAGCTTCATTACGCACATACTTTTTAAAGTAAAAGACGTGTCCATGCAGCCTCTGTGGGAACTTAGGTGAAGTGGGTGGGTGGAGGGATGGTGATTCTCTGTGAGTATTTTCCCTACTTAAGAGGGAAAATACGCATGGTTAGTTAAGGTTACCTATGGCCTTCGTAAGTGCTATTAGTCACCTAAGAACGGGTTTGGGACGGGGGAGGGAAATGGATATATAGGTGCGGACACTGAAGTGTGAATCCGGTCTCATATCTCTTACCAGAGGAGACAAAGGAGAATATTCTGTGAAACTACAGTCTAGTCTAAAACTGTGAAACTTCTAATTCTTTAATGTAATCCAGTTTACTGTATTTGATTTTACCAAACATTGAAGGAAAATTAACGGCGCTATCACTAACAAGTGCAACGCAGCTGTCTCAAACAGGATCCCCACCTGTATAACATGAGAACTAAAGAAAAAGATTTGGCAGCGCAGGAGCCCTAGTGGACCAGTTAAAAGGTAAGTTAAACTATGATGGCTGAATACACAAACGCTGATAGTGTTATAAAAATGTATTCAACAACATAATAAAATAATAAACAAAAGCAATTAATAAATAATATAAAAAATATTATAAGAAAAAACCATGTATAGAAAGAATGAAGGAGCAATGTAATATTGAAACAGTCTATGCTTGACCAAAAAAGATTCAATTAGAGAATAATATACTTAGCAGTTCCAGAGTGTAACATGGACACACGGGGTAGGAACTTCCACGTGGAGAACCAACTTTCCAGGATATCCCCGATCTAGTCCAGTTGCTGTCGCAAAGTTCTAAAGGGTGTAGGTGGCCAGTCCAGCACCCGAGTTATGGAACAAGCCTGAGAATCAGGGTAACGGGAACTCAGTTGCGCCAAGCCATGGAAGCAGTTGATATTCGCCGGTAATTGCAGCGGAGGTAGGATCTTAAATCCTATGCGATGTAAAAGCCCCCGGGTAGGTGATTAACGAGGGCTAAGTCGGCAGTGATTCACCAGATATTTAACCTGCCGTGATAAGAAGCCCTCCTCGGTGTTGCTCCTTAGGCAAATAGGAACTTCGGGAAAGTCCATAATAAATAATCGAGATCCGTTACTCAAATTAGATAAAGATTGTCCGGTCAAGCAAAAGCTCCTATCATGGGGAGTTCTGCGACGTGTTTCGTCAATCAGCTGAGATTGTATAAAACGTAGAGGCGGGAGCAGACAATCATAGACATAGTAAACAATTCATTAGCATACATAATTAAGAGATGAATAGAATTAAACATAATAAGAAACAAATAAGTTATCAGCGTTGGTGAAAGTAAAAAGGATACATAAAAGCATACAATATTTCAAAAGGAAGCTACCATTTAATATCTAATTTATTCAAGCATAATTATTAAGAAGCTATAAGCTCACGCCAAGAATACATATATAAATATATATCTTGATCTAGTCCTAGTTTTTATTTCATTTATATTTTTAATATTTTTATGTTTTTGTTTTGATTTAATTATTTCTCTTATTGTTTATAAAGTAATATATATGACCGGTGCACAAGGCAAGGGGAATTTGTACAAAAAACAAGACATGGCCTGGCACTCTAGCCATTACTCAGTTACTAATCATGAACTTCTATCTTTAAAATAAAAATGTGGTTTATTCATGTATTTAGATATAATTGACGATTAATACCAAGTATAACTACTTAGTTACTCAATTAGAAAGCAATACATGATATTTAGTATATATTATATTCAAAGTACAGTAAACCCCACACAAGTTACAATTAAGCTTAAATTTATTCACATACAGTTCACTTAACTGAATTATTTCATTTTGTTAAAGTTTATCCCTGGTATGTCCATTCTTGTATTGGATTCCACTTTGTTTTAACCTGTTAGTCATGCAATCATTTTAATTCATTATTGTACTCATTTGATTTATTTTTTACCTTTTTCATTATTTTTATTATTATTATTTTTGTTGTTTTTATTAATTTTACTTTAATTTTTTCTTTATTTTTGTGATTGTTTTATTATTTTTATTATTTATATTTGCATTTATTTCATAGATTTCAGAAACAAGACTTCTAATTTAGATGAAAAATCACTATAGTGATAATCTCTAAAGATAATATAAATATAATGTAAATATTAATAGTAATAATCATCAGATTAACAGGTCCCAGATCAAACAAATATTGGTTTAAACCTATCAATAATGGTCAAAAAATATATAAGTATAGTGGTAATCATTAAAATAGTGATGACTGTAGTGTTTTAACAGCACTAAAACTGAAGAAAGTAAACTCTAATAATCCTAATTCTAATAATGTGATATTTATAGAGCCCCAAGTATATTAATTTCTAAAATAAATTTTAGAGTGAAGAAGTGAGGTGAAATTCAACCAACAGTAGAACCATAATTGTTGGTCATTAACTAGTTTGTACAAAAATCTAAATTATAAACAATATATGGAAGAATATATAGAAAGCAAAATAGTATGGATAAGTCATAATGACGAAGTTCAAAACATTCATTTTGTACCTCAGTCTAAATATGGGTTATGAAATATATTAAACCAAAGGATTGAAGATGAAGGTAAGTATAGGCCTAAAATCCCAAGGTGGTAAACTCCAGTGCCTCATTTAGGCCATCAGGCACTAGAGTTTGAAGTTGGAATATCCATTTAATTTCTGTTACCTCCTCTGGTGGTTGGTGGAATCAATTCAACCACAAATGCCCTTAACCCTGCAGGATTACTATTGTGTGTCAAATGAAAATGTCTTGAAACACTGTTAGTAAGGGATTTATTAATAATATTCCTATAGTGTTCTCGTATTCTCTCCTTCAGTGACTGCGTCGTACGCCCAACATATTGGAGCAGACACGGACACTGAAGGAGATATACCACAGTTTTAATCACAGTTAGCAAAGTGATTAATAAAGAAACATTTTTGTGTGACTGTTGAAATAAAAGAATTAGAACGATGGGATATAATGTCACATGTAAGACACCGAGTCTTACCACACTTAAAGCATCCAACTGGCTTCTGAGAGAGCCAGCTGGTGCATGATGTGGTTTTCTCTGTGGTTGCTTTAAACTCACTGGGGGCAAGAATATTTTTCAAATTTTGATTTCTTTTGAAAATTATTATAGGGTTGTCATCTAATACACCTTTTAGGATTGGATCACTTTTGAGAATTGGATAGTGTTTCCCAATGATTTTCTTGATAAGATGGGATTTATTATTATATTTTGAAATAAATGGAATGAATTTTTTTTATTTTTGTTTGTACAAGGGCCACTCATTAGATGTCTTGGGGATAAGAGGTTCGATCTGCTAATTGACTGGACCTCATAGCTGCCCCTTGGGTATGTGTTGTACCCAGGGGCGGTAATGCCCACTACTATAGTGCAGAAAGTTGTTGACGTCTACTTTCTTAATATAAGTTTTAGAACAAACGAAAGAGTCTTCAATATAGAAGTTCAAGTCCAGGAAGTCAATGGCGGAGTCACTCCAATTTAAAGAAAAAGATAAATTATAAGTGTTGTGATTAAGAAAGGCCAAAAAATCAGTGACAGAAAAATAACGTGTGTCCCAAATAATAAACAACTCATCTATGTACCTCCTGTATAGCACCAGGCTCGCTCTGAACGGCCCACCCCACAGGTACTCGTTCTGAAACTTTCCCATGTAGAGGTTGGCAAAGCTCGGAGCAAACCTGGTGCCCATAGCAGTGACAAGCACCTGGAGGTACATACGTGTGTCAAAGGAAAAATAACTGTGTTGTAAAATAAATAAAATAGCTTGTGTCAAAAAATCAGAAAATTCCTGAGTGACTCCACCGTCAGCTGCCAGGAACTCCTTCACAGCCTGTACCCCACCCTTATGTGGGATATAGGGCTGTGACATCAAGCAAAAGAAATACATAATGGGGTTCCCACTTGAAATCCTTTAGGAGGTTGAGCAGGTGCATAGAATCACGCAGATAGGATTTAAGTTGGACAACATACTTTTGTAAGGAGTCGATAAAGGCAGACAGATTACAGGTGAGGGAGTCCACCCCAGAAATAATGGGGCAGCCAGGGGGATCTGTCACAGATTTATGCAGCTTTGAAAGGTGGTAAAACACCAAAATAACCGGGTAAAGGTCATAAAGTAATTAAAACTCCTGTTTAGTAATATGTCCACCTTCCAAAGCTGCAAAAATAATTTCAATTGAGTTTACTCAGTAGTGGGATCTTTCGGGATAACTGAATAAAAATCTATATCTCCCAGCTGTCTCAATGCCTCCCTTACATAGAAAGACCCCCCCCCACCCTTATCTGCCTGCCTAATAATTATGTCCGGATCCCTTCTAAGTTGACCCAAAGCAATTTGCTCACCTCTGTTAAGGTTCCCTTTTCCAATCATAGTTGAATGTATTTTCTTTGTACATAATGTTCTAAAATCATCCAAAACCAGTTTAGAAAACATTTCTATAGCCCTGGTTTTTTGTGATATTGGAAAAAAGCTTGAGGGGTTTTTCAAAGTTTTTCTAGTAGTCAGAGTAATTGAGTTACGTTCAATAATAGGGGTGCATTCCTTTTCCAAAGTTTCAAGAATGCTAAGACATTCAAGATCCATCTCATCAAAATTCAATGCCTCCGATGATATTAGTAAGTCAAAAAAGTTGTATCCATTTTGGTATTTTTATTTTTGAGGGTAAAAAAACTTTTTCGACACAAAGTTTGAATATATCTGTTGAGCTCGATAAACAAATCGAACTCACTCGGTTCAACATTAGGGGCAAAATCCCTTTTTGTAAGAGCGTAATTTGGTGTTTGGTTAACTGTTTATTATTTTATTATGTTGTTGATTAATACATTTTTATAACACTATCAGCGTTGGTGTATTTAGCCATCACAGTTTAACTTATCTTTTAACTGGTCCACTAGGGCTCCTGCGTTGCCAAATCTTTTTCTTTACCGAACATCGAATTGTATTACTGCAATGTGTTATTTGCACAATGTACACAGCTGGTTATCATGGTTACTGATTGTTGGTAGCCCAGAAACAGTACTTTTTTTCCTGCTGGAATGGGTCATGATGGAAGGTCTGTGATACCTCATTGGCTATAAGGCTCAATGAATCACCCCTATGTTCACACACATTTTTAAATCACATATTTAGCAAATAAAATACACATCAAGTAATAGTCACATAATACACAATACGAACAACACCTGAAGAGACTCATCAACAAATAAATTGTAATAAGAAACGGCTGGGGACAGAATAAACAATAAGAAAAAGTCTAGCTTGTAGTTTTACTATGACCAAGATATTATCTGCATTTCCAGAAAGCCTGAATTTTTTCATCTATGGGTAAACATTACTCAATACATGTCATGTGTATATGCCTGAACAAAGGGTCTTACTCATATAGAAACCCCTTGGCAACACTTATTGTGCTGGTAAATCAGACTGGATGAACTAATTGGTAATTTTATAATGAAAAAAAAAGTAATACAAATAACAATTAGGGCAGATGGGACTTCTGGTCATTCACTGTTGGTTGGCATGCCCTCAGAAGTGTAGCTATACCAGGGTTGCCAACATTGAAGGCTTTTTTTAAGAGATAGAGGCACAGGGGAAGGCTTAATGACGCAGTTTATGCAAATCATGTCCTGAAGCCCTGCCCTCAGACCAGCAATGGCAATTTTCATATTATTACTAGGGGAGGTGCTTGATGATGCTAATTGTGTCATCAGGTCCCACCCAGTCCCTATAACACTATAAATGGTAGTGTTGGAAGGTAGGGGGGCAAGACTTCAGACTTTAGTTTGCATTTAACCACAGCCTCAAGTCCCTTGCTGGAGATTTGCTGGCTCTCCCAGGATACCGAGAAAACTGCCCAGTACGAAAAAAAAATCCACAATGTATAAAATCCACAATGTAAATTTGCAGGAATAGCATTGTGATGAGATCAAGTTTATTGCTGTGTAACAATTAGGGCAGATGGGACTTCTGGTCATTCACTGTTGGTTGGCATGCCCTCAGAAGTGTAGCTATACCAGGGTTGCCAACATTGAAGGCTTTTTTTAAGAGATAGAGGCACAGGGGAAGGCTTAATGACGCAGTTTATGCAAATCATGTCCTGAAGCCCTGCCCTCAGACCAGCAATGGCAATTTTCATATTATTACTAGGGGAGGTGCTTGATGATGCTAATTGTGTCATCAGGTCCCACCCAGTCCCTATAACACTATAAATGGTAGTGTTGGAAGGTAGGGGGGCAAGACTTCAGACTTTAGTTTGCATTTAACCACAGCCTCAAGTCCCTTGCTGGAGATTTGCTGGCTCTCCCAGGATACCGAGAAAACTGCCCAAATTTCGTGAGTCTCTCGTATATTCCGGTAGAGTCGTCAACCCTGAACTATACCCACATAATGATGTGTCCACGCCTTCTGCCAGGTCTTGTCCTGATTCCACTGCCACAAATGTTGGGAAGTATGAACATTAATCTCAAACATGCATAAAAAATATTTATTTTTCCTTGATCTGTCATATTTCCCAAAATGAATATATGATGAAATTTTATTTACCTACAACCCCTTAACAATTTTCTTAATTAACCTACCAGGTTTGCTATAATCATGAGAAAACAGTTCAGTTCAAGATGTTATTTGGAGCAGTTTGTCACATGGTTCAGATACACCATGTTGGTGATTCTGTTAATCCTTAATTTAGTCTAACTAGCTGCTATATACAGAATGTAATTACTAAAAGGTGTAGCAGCATCTAGGAAAGATAGATCAAAGACTAGATGTGAGCGGTAATGGATACAACACAAACATACCCAATGTCCTTTTGTCAACAGGTTAGCATACAAGAAAACTAAGTGATAAGGGAATATCCATGCACTAGCATTACATGTATTAGTTATTGTGTTTAGCTCCACTGTTTTGAACTTAACACATGATATATTTCAAGTGCAGATCCTGAAGGGCTAAACCCTGTCTTTTATGGATGAAAAATTGGCTAATCTCTTGCATATGCTAATAGTGGCATTCTGATTCCCATTCAGTGACTTTAATGCTAGCTTAATATGTGTGTGACAAGATGTGAGCTGAGCATGTGATAAAGCAACATCTGAACACAGCCTCAACAACAACAACATAGAGCAGAAAACAGAGCCCTGAACCTGGCACATGAGACGTCAGGAGGCTGCGGGCGGGGCCTAGTTACGCCGGAAGTGACGTCTGTGGCGGAGACAGGAACCCCATCATTGCTTGTGTCTTCAGTGCTTGTATTGTGCCCTGAGGAGGAGAGGAGAGCTGCCCGTAGTACCCGACACATCCCGGGGGACAGTAACCAGCATGTCTGACCAGGTGAGAGCTCGGGTCAGGCCTGGCTCCCAGACTTCCCCTGCTTGGTATGCACAGTCGCCATCATTTTTTATTGTGATGAGGAGACGGCGGCGGGGCCCCGCACAGTAATGATGATGATGATGATGATAATAATAATAAAAATGATGATGATGATGACGAAGTGCCACAGCGGTGGCCTGGTTGTTATATAACGGAGGCCTGTGTGTGTGTCTGCCTGCTTGTGTATGTGTAGTGCTGGCGTGCCCATGTTTTCTCTGAGTGGCATCTTACGTAGCCTGCCTGTGTATATGAGTGAGCAGTGCTAAGCCTGCATTGTGTTACTACAACTGAGATGTGTGTTTACTTTACAGCATTAAGCCTTTACAGGCAAACAGATCATAACATAAAGTCAAAACCCTAGGCTTTATTTTGAATCGACTTCTTATACTAATGACAAAGGACTCTTGTAGAGAAAATGGTTTCCATGTCATTTGGATGACATAAAGGCACAATCTATAGTGTCCTTACTGTCTTCTTTTTTTTATTATAATCATTTCTTATTACCAGAAAATCATTTTCATAGACACTTGGTTAATTATTTCACATGATCTTGTTTGAAGTAATTACAGCACTGGTTTATTATTAGACTAGTCTACTAGGTTATTAGACTGCTGACTTAAGACAGTTGTAAAGTTTGTTTTTACATTTCCTTGTATTTTTATTCACAAACGTTTTATAGTTTAAATATGTTGTGGTAATGTTACAGAATATACTAAGTGTTGGGATTGTTTTTACAATATATGACAGGTAGTGTATTATTTTTATTTTTTTTTACATTTATGTTGTACAGGTATTACAGGATTTTTTTTGTCTTATGTTATGTGCACTAAGATTTGAGGTGGTACCCAATTGTGAATCTTCTCATAGACATGTAATAGAAATGCATTTATTGCATACTGTAACTTAAAATTCAACATTGGAATAGCTGTTCTTCGGAGAAATGTTCTGTTTATTTTGGCAGGTTAAAAGTATAGGTTCACAAAATGTATCTATTTCGTTGTCTGAATTCCTCCAAGATGTTTAATAAATTGTCATCCTTCGGGATTAAGCAGTACAATTGTACATATATTGTGCTCAATGCTTACATTGCAAGACAATGTTTCATTGCAGACAACATAGGTTTTTTTTTTAAATAGCTATTGCTGTACGTATGTGAAATGAAAGTCAAATAATTGAGTTTATAAAGTACTAATAAAATAGGGAGTATTTACTAAAGGACTACCCTGCTAATGTGGCAATGGGCTTACTGTTGTTTAACTCTATACATTATTTTGTTTTTAAACAATTTAATGCAAATAATAATTATCAGATTTATGTCAAGCTCCTATTAGTTTGCAGTGCTACAATGTGCTAGCAAAGCCTTTATCTAAAGGCTATGTTAGTTAGAACAGTGGCTCAGTGAGTAGCACTTGTGTCTCACAGCACCGAAGTCTTGAGTTTGAGTTTCCCGGACTAGGCCTTATCTGTGTGGAGTTTGTACTTTCTCTCCATATCTGCATAGGTTTTCTCTGGGTGCTCCAGTTTCCTCCCACAAAACATGCTGGTGGGTTAATTGGCAGCTGAATAAATTAGCCCGTGTGTGTGTGTGTGTGTATGTTTTAGGGAACTTAAAATGTAGCACCAATAGGACAGGGACTAATGTGAATGTGGAATATTCTCTGTAAAGTGATACGTAATCAGATAGCGCTAAATCAAAACCTAATAATTAAATGTTATTTTACTTAGACGTCTTATAAGCAACCAGAGTTGGTTTGAGGGTTACAGATGAACACCTGAAAAGAGAATCTGTGGGGATGACCATTGACTTTTTCATGCATAAAGTGCTGTTTTTTCTAACATCACATTTAAGCATGTTTGTTTAGATTCCTGTGTAGTTTGTGTAATCTGGATGTTACTACCCAGTCTCGTTTTATAATGATGACTAAGGGCCTGATTCAATGGCATTGAGGTGTGTATAAAAATTCGCCCATTTTTCATACCGTCATCACTGGCAATTGAATCAGGCCTTAATAATTGTAAAGTGCTACACAATATGTTGGTACTATATAAAAACTTGACACCCCACACACACATTATATGTGTGTGTAGATATATATATATATATATGAGTGTGTGTGTATAGTTTTTGTGGTTTTTATTTTACAGAAGGCTGGATATATAGATATATATTTATAACACACAACCATCTAGCCTTCTGTAAAACAATCAGTTTCAGTTGATGGGAATGGCATAAAGGGGATGCCGCTAAAATAGCTGTGGGAAAATCTTTCAGCAGCGTGATACTGACGCTAGTCAGAAGTTTCTCTTCCAGTTTCACCTTCATGATTGCACCTACTGAGTCACTGTGGTCCCGTGGTGGAGGCTATGGAAAGCTGACGTTTGTGGTTTGTTGAACCATAACGGTTGAGATAATGCAAGCTGGCACTGCGTAAAAATTAAATATATACCTTTGTTATGACCTGGTGTGGTAGGTGGCTTACAATGTGTAGCCAGAATAGTGTCTATATTGGTGTCTGTTGCAGTAACTATATTATATGAAGGTGTCTGCTGGCTACAGGACAAACATAAGTGCCGTCTTGTCTGTTTTCCTGCACATTCTCATTCCTTCACAAAATATTACTCCTCATCTTTTCTGCATGATGAACCTGCTGATTCCACATTCTAGATGCTGCTCACTCTGCGGGGCTGAATCAGCAATACTCTGGCTATGAAAGGACATTAAGGAGCGTGAACAGACTATGTAAAAGGGGCATTAGGCATCTCCTTGCTGGAGAAAGGAGCTGTGAATGATATTTCTAACTGCCTGTAGTCTGTCGCATAATATGGTATTCAGATGGCTGTGTTCTTGGTTTGTTATTGACGTTTTGTGATCTCTTTTGCTTTATTTCATGCCTAGGTGCAGAGCAAATTCTGCAGGCAGATCAGTGGAAAAAAGGGAGGCTTAACATTACAGAACATTCCTCTAATATTATGACCCTTTTGGTAACAGCCTCCTTTTAATCATCTACTATACAAAGGACTAAAGGCTTCATTGGAGGGGGTGCATAGGAAAATTTGTGTT
Source organism: Limnodynastes dumerilii (assembly GCA_011038615.1). Taxonomy (NCBI): domain Eukaryota; kingdom Metazoa; phylum Chordata; class Amphibia; order Anura; family Limnodynastidae; genus Limnodynastes; species Limnodynastes dumerilii. The sequence goes on from WWET01001151.1 coordinate 148,239, forward strand.
TGATTTATACAAACATGGAAAATGATGGTTGCTTTTATTTAAACATTGAAATAGAGCTATGCCAGATTAAACTTAAACTACCGGTACTACCTGCATTACTTATAACTCTGAATAAGAGGCTACTGAATTGTCAGTACCCACATATGCAGACATTTAGGCCACCACATTGGCATTGTGATAAACCTAATTACTTGCTTTGTAAACATTGGCTGTTACATTGGAATATGTAAACAAGGAAGACACTGATCCAAGTGAAAGGAAATTTATAAAAATATGTATGTATTAAACTACATATTTGAAAACATATAAATATATATATGAGTAGTGTTATACTTTCCCACAGGGTAAGTAATTGTGGGGTCCTTTGATATTGAATGTTTTTTATTAGATTAATGTTTAACATGCAGCATAATTGGTCTGAGTGGGTAATTTTTTTTGTTAATTCCAATTTAAGTAGAGCTTTATATTCATCGAGCAGTTTATCAGCTAGACAAAATCCCTGTGTTAAAGAAAGTGAAACAACCACTGGTGTGCTGGTTACCCAGTATAAAATGTTTATTGGTCAAGATGTCGACAGTTGAGTATTAGGGGCCGTATGCAGACTCCCGGACGTATAACATATACGTTTTTTACTACCACGCATGCGCAGTAAATTTATAACGTAATCTACGTATTTTTTCTTAAAGACCGCATATACGCAATCTACGTATGGAAAAGATACGAAGATTACGTTATAAATTTACTCCGCATGTGCAATAGTCAAAAATGTTAAACTCCGGACGTATATGTTATAAGTCCGGGAGTCTGCATATGGCCCTAGGTTAGTAATTGTTTGAAACTTCTGTAAACTAATATAACGCAAACAGCTTATAAAAAAAACACGTCAAATTATACATACATACTTACATACATACATACATACATACATACATACATACTATGTAATATATATGTAATACTAACATAATACTCAACTGTCAATAGTTTGACCTGTTGACATCTTGACTGTTTAGCGGATACCTGTGTGCCATTCTAGATATCTAATCAAGCTGATTACCGCAAATCATAATGGCAGCCTCAATCCAGTTACAAAATATGCAGAGCTTACCATAAATGCCAATGTGTCACCCACCTCCCGAAGAGCACATCGTATTATTAAATATTTACTGTACCATTAAGTGGCTTCTTTTGACGATGTTTTACTTTCCTGTTGTGATGTATTTGAGGTCAAGAAAATCATGTTCGGTTACGCAGCTTTTCAATTCCGTCACATCTCAGAGGGGTAAAAGCAGTGGTGGAATAAGGCATTCCTAGGGTTCACAGATTTTTGACAACACTGACTTGTGTTAGGGGTGATGTGCTTTTTGGAGTAGTGTATACTTTATTGCTATACATATGTAATCCAAAAGATATGTCAAAGTTTGGGCTACGTATAAATGTAGAGGGGGGGGGGGATTATAGTTAGAACAAAAACTTTTTGTTGAGTAGTTAAAACATTTTAGTCTGCTGTTTGCTTGTTTTTTGGTGATTGGACCCCCAAAACATGAGTTATTAAGGGTTTGGGGTCTACAGCTGTCCACTTTCACATCACCACCCTGGTAATATCCCAGTTCTTAAAACCCAGGATATTGCAGTGTCAAAAAGATCATCCCAGGGTTCCATACCCTGGAACGATCCCTTTCACACTGCAGGGTTGAAATTCTGGGACCCGGGTCTTCCCTGACAGTGTGATGTGCAGCATGTGACTCCCGGCGAGTGACTTGTTTACTATTGCCATAGCAATAGTAAACAAATGCCTCCAATCAGCTTTCGCACCTTTCGCACTGCACTCGTACCCATGTCTGACCCAGGAATAAACCTTATTTTCTCCTGGGTCATTAGACCCTGGAAGAGGACTCTGGGACCTTTAACATCACCCCTTAACCCGGGTAGATGGACCTTTTCCCTGACAATAACCCAGGTTTACCTGGGTGTATGGTGGTGATGTGAATGGGGTTAAACATGATACTACTGTGCAAAGATCTTGTAAATATATTGTGAGCCAACACATCCGAATCTGGAACAGACTATGAGCTTGCTTTTTTGTATTGTCCTAAGCTGCTAAATATCTCTCCTCTTCTGCTTTTTAAAGGAAACCAAACCATCCAGTGAGGACTTAGGAGATAAGAAAGACGGAGGTGACTATATTAAACTAAAAGTAATTGGCCAGGTAAATGTCCATGAAGGATTATTTATTTCATGTTATGAGAGATTGTTTAAAATGTTACAACACAATAGTTACATATTTGTCGATAGAAATGTAACATGTCTCCTATTACAGTTTACTTGTGGTATCTGTGTCATTGTCTATAAGTATAACCGCTTTCACACCATGCACATACACATCTGCCTAGTAAGGGCCACATGAAGACACAGTGAAAGTAAGGTTGTGGAAGAAGGAAAGAAGAAAATAAACACATTTGCTACATCATAGTACATACATAGTTTTTATGGCTTGTGTTTCCCCTTATGATTACTTGTGTGTAAGATGCGTGCACCTTCTCATTAAATTAGTTTTAACGCTTCTTAACACAGAGAAAGCTGTTCGTAGATGATTGATAATCCTTAGACACATGATAGGGCTGCAATATATTTCCCTAAGTTCTTCCCCAGGCTGGAACAGACCTTTTTCCTGCAGTAAGCCAATAGTCTGCTGTTTGTACTCCTGTCTGACAGTGTTATGCATAGATGCTTCTGAATTTATACAGTATAAATGTTTTCCATGTCCTTTGCAACTGACATGTAGCTTCATTGTTTATAGATAATTACCAGTGACGACTTAAGACTTAAAATGACTCTTGTGTTGTGTTTTTTCAGGACAGCAGTGAAATTCATTTTAAGGTAAAGATGACGACGCACCTGAAAAAGCTGAAAGAGTCATATTGTCAGAGACAGGTGAGTCTAGTTTGTCTGCCTTTATGTTTTTATTACTTCATTATACAAGATTTGTTATGTGCTAGGCGCCAAAAACGGGTCAGATACAAAACCCTACATCTGTTTTCATTGTTCAGCTGTAACTAAACTTCTAATGCTTTGTGATTGCCACTAAATGGAGAGGTATTAAAATAAGTTCTGTATGATCATATAATACATTTATGTCTGTAATTTATTCTCAGAAAATAAATCATATATAAAGCAGGCGTAGGTAATTGACAGCACTTCAGGTACTGGCTATGCCTATGCTGTTGGAAATGCTGGGAGTTGTAGTTTTACAGCACCTTAAGTGGCAGTAGTTTCCTGCATTAGTGTCTAGAATAATAATTTGTAATATATAATTTGTGTGCTTTACAGTTTGTCTCTATTTGAAGCACTAAATGCATCAGAAAATATTGTTTTCTGTTTTGCGCAAAGTCAGGACAGCAAATGTTGTCCTATAAAGATAATTGGATGTTTTTCTGTGCGGTGTTCTGGTTTCTGCTGTGAAGTGCATGTTGGTGTTATTTGGCTTATTCATTTTCTCTGGTATCGCGGTATAGCGCTGTAGAATCAATCATTCAAGTTGGCTATTTGGAACTATACAAACACTGCATGGCTAAGGCTTCTAACATAACTTTGCTGTAATAAAAAGTGTTCATAGGCAAGATGTCTCATCAGATTTTAAAAGTGTAAGATAAATCTATGCCAGTCTTATTCATCAATGGCCAGAATGGCACATACCTCAAGGCAGCTTGTAAATCATGCTTGTATAAACCTGCCAAGGCATTCCATTTCCCTGACAGCATGTTATGACACTGCTTTGTTTTCATTTACCTACCCTGCCATCACTTTTATTCAGGACTTTTCTTCTGTACTACAGCTGCCTGTTCTTACTGATGGGCTATAGTTGTACCTATTTCAGTGGATAGTAATTACACTATCATTGTAGTTAACAATTTATGTTCAAATTTGTTAGAAGGTACTAAAAATATTTTTTCCCCCAAAAAAATCCATGTTGGGAAATTTTATGGATTTATTGTTTTATTCCAGAACTACACATTTAAAATTCCGTTTCTTCTCTGCACAGCCAGACTTAAGTGCAAATTACTCTCTCACAAAAAAAAATATTGCAAAATTCTGAAAAAGGAGATCCTTATATGGCATAAGGATAAAAAATATACTTGCCTATGTCTTCTGTCTGCAATTGTCCCTCTGATCTAATATTCACTAGTTAGCAACAATTTCTAATTTAATAACTATATTTTATAAATAGAAATGGTTGGTGATTAGAGGAAATCAATCTTCAGCTTGTATATTACTGTAAGAATGCTCTTGCAGTCTTTGTCTGCCAGCGGTTAGGTACTGCAGGTGCATCTACGCATTATTTTTATGTTCTACTTCTTGGTAGTGTTTAGAACCTGAAATACACTAATACGAAGCAACTCATAAGAAAAATTTCAGCAACGGTTCTCTCTGTTACTTGGACCTTGCACATCTTTTGTTTTAAGCCACTAATCACTCATACCGCTTTCACATAACCACCTTTGAAAAACACAGGATTTTCAAGCCGGGTTATTGGCGGGAGAATTGCTGTCAAGAAAAAAAACTTGTTATAAGTCCAGCTATATAACAAATTCCCGCGTCTGATCGTTTCCCATGTACCATTCATTTCCTGTATCTGCCCTTTCAAGCAACTGTCAATCAGCCTAAAGAGGAGACATACAACTACTAAAGTGGCAAATAGCAGAACTGCAGACAGACTAGAAAGGAGACATACAAGTACTCCTATAGCGCCGTTTTCTCCTTTTCCCGTACGCAGCTTCCGGATAAGAGACTTGATTCATATTGTCATAGCAATAGTAAACAAATCTCTCCAATCAAGTGTCTGTGAAAAACACCGGACCTTTCACACTGACACCGTTGAGACCCACCCTCAAGAACCCGGGTGTTTGGTGACCAAAGAACCTGGGTGTTTGGTGGTGATGTGAAGGGGTTCAGTAGATCATAGACACTGAATTGCTCAGGAAAACAAGTGGATTTATACAGACCTCTTTTCCTTTTCTTAAAGAAATTAGACTAGACTACTTTAGTAAAGACTTTTTGTGCATGGCATAAATAAGTGTTATTTGCATCAGTTTACTTCTAAACAACTATAAGCTGAATGATTTGTATTAATTTATTCACTCATTGGAATTATTACTAATGCCTCAGCATGAGCGATACACACGAGAACTTATAGTGAGATCACTAAATAAATATAACAACAAATTGTTGACATGGTCTTCTTTTTTTTGTATAGGGTGTTCCCATGAATTCGCTTAGGTTTCTCTTCGAAGGGCAGAGAATCTCCGATCACCAGACCCCTAAGGAGGTAAGAGGAATTTACATGTCTGACATGTCTTAAGGATGGTGGTAAATTATATACAGTGCTTTCTTTGGACAGCATATTCTTGAGATATAGTTGCTTGGATGTGAGCTTTGTAGATGTCTGTGTCTTGCCTCTGTTATGCCTGGCATTAAAGAATACCTAAGTAAAACACTGATTTCTACAGCGTTTTGAGCTGCAGCCTTTGGGGGGGGTTTCCTAAGCCCATTCTACAGCTGAGTGCATTTTTAGGTATTTTCTGGTATTTGCTGTAAAATGCATCTACACCAAAGCAGCTCAGAAGTTCTAAAATGCATTGACTAAAAGTGCTCAAGCAAAACCAGCCTGTTAACAATTTGTGTTAAAGGGGTTTTATGTTCATTTTTAACTCGTTCTTCCATGACCTTCTGTATCCACTGGAGTCTTATAGTAGAAAAGGATCTGCGAGCGGCTAATCCAGATTGGAGCTGGCTGTGATTTATATCTAGTGTTTCACATGACCCCCCCCCATTCCTGAGCTTGTGTTATTACAGAAGCTCAACAGAAGAGATCCATTGACACAGTACTGAATTGTGCAAAAAGCATTATATTCAGGAAGGGGACTCTTTTAAAGCGCTAATGTACTTCTCCAGAGTCATTCTCTCTAAGCTTAGATTATCTAAATCTCGTGCTGAAAATAAATGTTGTTTTGGTGAGATGGATAGTAAGAAATGATTTCTAGTTTCTCTATAACTGATTTAGTAATGCATTTCTTCTGTTGCAGCTGGGCATGGAGGAGGAAGACGTTATTGAGGTTTATCAGGAACAGACTGGGGGCCACTCCTCGATTTAATTTTTTTTTCTTTTTGGCAGTCTTCTTTTTTGCCATTTTGGATTTATTTTTATTATTTTTATTTTGTAATAAGACGTTTAACCCCCTTTCCGTACCGTTTCCTTTTGCATTGTAATCAACCAGCTCTCTTCACTTCAACACCAGTTGATTTCAGCAGGCACAGATGTGCTCAGATGTGCAGCCTCTGCGGATTTCACCAGTTAAGGCCTTTTTTTTTTCTCCTCCACCTCTACACAGTGAGGATCCAGCTTGAAGCCTATATGGTAACTTTGTAACGAGGAGAGAACTTGCTGGTGACTTTGGAATTGCTTCACTTTAAAATATAATGACCATGGCACCATGATTAACGTCATTGTTCCAGTGCCTGCCTAGAAGATGTAGGAATTGTGTTTTTAGAAGTGTTCATGCTACGAAAATTCCCTATGTAAAAAATGTTTGATGTATCTTATTTTTGTGGGGGCATGGGTTTTAAAGAAAAGAAAAAGAAGAAAAAAAAGCATTGTCTGTATTGGCTTAATTGAAGTAATATTAAAAAAAAATAAGAAACATTTGTAAAACCAGAGATCAAATTTGTCTTTTTTGTTTTCATCTCCTCCTTCAGTACATTTTATAGTATGCTTACAAACTATTGAAACTATTAACAGAGAAAACGGTAAGCAGACAATTAGTGACTTTAAATTGTTTAAAGGAGACACACACTCACACTCTCAAATGATAATAATTATGTAGATTTGTGGACTAGTTTGTGAGCAGCAACTGAGGGCCTGGATTCAGAAACTTGCATGAAAACATAGGGTCAGGACAGCAGACATAGTATCGTGTTCTAGACATGGGAATCAGATGTGGTGAATTTCAGAGGGGGTTGGTGAAGATTGTGTGCTTCGTTATTTCCATGACCATTGGCTGGCTCATTAGGGGCCATATTTACTAAGCTGCAGGTTTGGAAAAGTGGGGATGTTCTCCATAGCAACCAATTAGTTTCTAGCTTTCACTTTCCTATTACGTACCAGAGAATGTCAGCTGGAATCTGGTTGATATAGGTAACATCACCAGTTTTCCGAACCCGCAGCTTAGTAAATCTGGCCCTAGGTCTTATCCAGGAACCAGCCGTATGATTTATTGTTTGGGAGCATATGGGTTGGGGTTATTGGGGCATGTGGTCCCTTTAATCATTTGGGTAAGGTGGTGTTTACATGTCACATAGAGAAGATCTTAGAACATGTGCAGTCTATACTACAGTACTTTTTTTAAATTTTTTTTATTACAGCTGAGTTGTAAAGCGGCTTTACACAATGAGATGTAAAAACATAAAGACGGAATATAATGTTAATAAAATGCAAATGTGTAAACGAAAGAGAGGCATTGGTAAGGAGTGCTTGCAATCTAATGGTAATAAGGCACTGCTGAGACAAGTGAAGATGGGTAGTTTTAGGGTATACCTATTGTACAGAACGTATATCCTCTAGCAAGCAAGTTGGTTTTCAGAAAACAAAATAATTATTTTAAGTACAAGACTTGAAGTCAGTTACTTTAGTAAATAGTAGCACTGGAGAAGTCTTGTAGATAGAAGAGAGAGAATTACCACGATGATATAGAATAGGTCCGATAACTTGTTTTGACCCATATTATGGGTTTGCGGAGTGATGCAAATGTGTAATGGGAAAATGATCAGTTTTATTAGGTGCAGGGAATGCCAAAAAGTTGAGGCTGCTTTAAATGAGCCCGTTTTAGTTAGATTTCGCTTAATAGGGTATATTCTATATATGCCAAACGTGCCTGGAACATTGAACTATGGAGGCATTTGTGAGGAAAACCGTGAGATACCCAATCATACATATTATTACTATTGTTCTAATGCATAAAAATTAGTGAAAGGCAACTCAAAGTGCAGAAATAACTAACTTGTTCTATAAAATAATGAAATGAGTATTATTTGGTTAAAATACTTTACATAAGCAATTATTTAGAAACTATTTTGGTAGTCTAAGATGTGCTTCATTTTTTGGATATTAAGTGCGTTTTTTCATGAAAATATTTCTAAATATTATAGTTAAAGTAAATGTTTGTACTAATGGTTATAAAGTGAAAGTGGTATGTTTGTTTTATATGAAATGAATATATCAATGATAGTAAAGTACTGCTGGAGTTACAGGAACCCATTTCACTTGTATAATATCTATCTGAACAAAGATAAAGCTTGAGGAGGAGTGGAATAACAGAAGGTGGTAAGTGGTTTCTGTTGGGCTGTAGTGAAGTGCCAGTGTAACAATGTAAACAATTGTGGACCCATGTGATATGTATATGTGTACTTTCTATTAGACCTTTGAACCTCTCTGTGCAACACTTACATTATCCACATAAAATATTGCTTGTTTCCCTCATTGGCTTAATATAAATTGAGTGGAAGGAAACTAGGACTGCTGTTATTTTATTACTATTTATGTGCATATAAAGTGTAAGTTTTAAAGAATTAAATTTACCCTAGATTTTTTATTTTAAATAGCATATTCTAATATTATTCATGCTCTTAACTTTTGTGCTATATGCTATGGCTGGATATCTATACATTTGTGGCATTTCTCCTGCAGTAGCAACCTGACTACATATGGGCTGATCCTTTATGCAAGATTCATATTGTTGTTTGTCCCAAGTGTAAGTAAGTTGGACATCTAGGCTGAATAGATTCTGAGTTTAATAGTGGACAATGTGCAGTCCTCTTACCATAATGCGCAATCATTTTCTGTTTTATTTCAATAAACCTTTGCAGATGTAGTGGACTAAACACTCACCATAGTGAATAGTTTTGATGAGCTGTTATCACAAGTTATGGAAGTGCCTTGCACTTTCCATACTTTTCTTTACTGCAAATTGCAATGAAAATGTTCATGTTTGTGCCATACACGGTGACTAGAGTGAAGTAATGCGTAATCCCTTCTGCAGGGTTCTTGCTTGAGATGTATGAAAAAAACCAAAACCGGTTAGGTCAGAAAATATGGATGCTGAAAAGAAATTCTATCTGAGTTGTCTTCGTTTTCAAACATGTAGATATTTAGGCCAGCAATGGGTAGACAAATTATTTTTCATATACAGGACGGAACATAAGAAATGTGTTATAATGGGCTGCAAATTATGACTAAACATTTTCATTTAGTAAACATGACAGGAGAGCCACTGAAACATGTCTAGTACAATGACAGGAGCCCCTGAAACATGTCTAGTACAATGACAGGAGCCACTGAAACATGTCTAGTACAATGACAGAAGCCAATAAACATGTCTAGTACAATGACGGGAGCCAATGAAATATGTCTAGTAAAATGACTGGAACCAATGAAACATGTCTAGTATAATGACAGGAGAGCCAATGAAACATGTCTAGTACAATGACTGGAGAGCCAATGAAACATGTCTAGTACAATGACTGGAGAGCCAATGAAACATGTTTAGTACATATGTTCTTCTAAAATTAATAACCAGGGTCTCCTTGGATGCCGCAAAGGCATTTGATTTGATAGAGTGGGCATTTTTGTGGGAGGTATTGGGCAGGATGGGTCTGGGAGAGCAATTTGTGAGGTGGATCCAGCTCTTGTACTTTAATCCCTCTGCCAGAGCTTGCGTAAATGGTTTTGTAACAGATAGTTTTACTCTGAGCAGGGGCACTAGGCAGGGCTGCCCCCTGTCTCATCATTATTTGCTCTCGCAATAGAGTCATTGGCTTACTCTATCGGGTAATTCGGCTACACAGGGATTAAAGGTGGGAGGAGATGAAGATAAGGTGGCATTGTATGCCGATGACCTTTTGTTGTTCCTCTCTGATGCGAGAGATTCTTTGCGGGCTCTGTTGGAAACTGTTACTCTGTTTGGTACCTTCTCGGGGCTGAAAATTAATTGGGAGAAATCTCATATTTTACCCCTGAGAGGGGAGATCCCTGTGATGGCTCCATCTGACCTCCCTCTGAAATGGACCTCGCAGTTTAGATACCTGGGCATTGAGGTCACTAATAATATGTTGGATTTTTTCCGACTTAATATTTTGCCTCACATTAGTTACCTACAAGAAAAAAGTAAGACCTGGAGCAAACTTCCAATCACAACTATAGGACGAGTTAACCTAATAAAAATGGTTTTTCAGCCTAAGCTCTTATATACACTATTGCAGTCACCTATCTATCTCCCCCAGTGGGTATTTAAGAAGTTACATTCCATGGTTACGTCATTTGTCTGGGGTGGGGGGAAGAGAGCCAGGATTCCTCGGGTAAACTTGCACAGGAAGAGGGAGATGGGGGTATGGCATTACCCAATTTCCAGTATTACTATTATTACTTTCAGGAGTTGTTGAAATTTGAGGGGGCAGGAGCGTGGCGCTCTCATGATACTGACACCTTCTTTCACCTTTTTTCTGACTGTAGCATCACGACCTTTGCACTACTTCAATCTGAGTTTGCTGTCCCTGATAACTATTTATATCGTTACCCACAATTGAGGCATGCCGTTCAGGCCCAGGTTCGGAGGTCCCAAATCACTATCTCCATCTCCCCGGTCAGAACTTTGTTGACTGACCTGGGCTCTGAGGGGTCGGTATCAAGTATATATTCGTGCTTGTTGGGTGCGTTGTCACTGGATAAATTGAACAAGTTGAGAACTGCATGGCAAGAGGATTTGGGCCCACTGGAGGATGAAGACTGGGAGACTCTACTGAGCAGCTCCTATAAATTAACGTCTAACTTGCGAACCCAGAAGATACAAATTTATCTTATACATAGAGCTTATCTCACTCCCCTAAGAATTGCAAAATGCAGTGCGTCCCCTTTCATCTTTTTTCTGACTGTAGCATCAAGACCTTTGCACTACTTCAATCGGAGTTTGCTGTCCCTGATAACTATCTATATCGTTACCTACAATTGAGGCATGCAGTTCAGGCCCAGGTTCAGAGGTTCCAAATAACTATCTCCATCTCCCCGATCAGAACTTTGTTGATTGACCTGGGCTCTGAGGGGTCGGTATCAAGTATATATTCGTGCATGTTGGATGCGTTGTCGGTTGATAAATTAAACAAGTTGAGAACTGCATGGCAAGAGGATTTGGGTCCACTAGAGAATGAGGACTGGGAGACTCTACTGAGCAGCTTCTATAAATTAACATCTAATTTATTAACTCAGCAGATACAAATTTATCTTATACATAGAGCTTATCTCACTCCCCTAAGAATTGCAAAATTCAGTGCGTCCCCTTCTACTGGTTGTCCTAAGTGCAGAGGTGTTGATGCAAATTTCTTTCATTTGGTCTGGTTGTGTACCTCTGTTCGAAATTTCTGGCTAAATGTATCCATGTGTATACGTAATATCATCTCTGATCTTCCTATGCCTGATCCTAAACTATACTTGTTTGGCATAGGCCTCAGTGACCTTATGCCCTCGGATCTTCAGATATGTATTAATTCTTTATGCATGTGGGCAAGAGTCTGTATTGCTCGCTCCTGGTGTGCCTCAACCTCTCCATCCGTTGGGATTGGCTCTCGGTTGTAAATTCCTCAATTGACCACGAGAGATTCCCCTATACCAGTCGTGTCTGTGTTCATAAATTTGAGAAAATATGGGGCTGGTGGACCGATTTAGTATACTATTTGGGTGTGGCTCCTGGCATAAGAGTAATTGAATGACTACATACCTTCTCTAACTTTATAAAGGTTGTAAAGTGGGAAAAATAGCAAAGAAAGGGGAAGGGAGGAAAAAAAAGGTGTAAAAACTAATTAGTCATGTCTTTGGTCATTGTTACGGGGTGCTTGCCTTTATCAAAACAATTTTGGTATTACTAGACTGTTATATGCATTTTACTGGTATATTTCAACTATACTGCAAGCGATGTGATGATGTTTTGGTAGTGTATGTTTATGTTCTTGTTATTGTTTTTATGCAACAAAATGAAAAATCTCAATCAACATATTTGATTTAAAATTAATAACCAGAAAATATCCGCAATTGTCCACTGATTATTTTGTCCATGAAGATCTCAATTTTGTAATAGTTCTTTCAATATATATTTTGTTTCCTTTGGTTAAAGACTGTCCAGCACATGTAAATTGTCATACTAGTCATTTTCTGCCATTGCTACAGTACTTGTGAACACTTTAAGATGTTGAATAAAATGTTTGGAAAATTACTCCCCTTCTACAGGGAGAGGTAACCCAAGCAGCTCCAGGAACTCAAAATAGGAGAAGACCCAGGGCCTGGAGATGCCTTGGGTCTGGTCCATGCCAACAGATTCCTTCAGAAGCCCCCGATGAAACTGCAGCTGCTGCTCCAGGGCTGCTGTTTGTCTGAGGATAAAGAAGAGACAGCATAAGTAGAATAATACCATTCCAGTTGTTAGTCACTTGAGATTAAGTATTATGTTAGCTTATGGGCTGCTAGAACCAATGAGTAAGACCATAGTGAGCAGGAGAGGAAATATTTGCACATAGATCAAACAATATTTATAGTATAATTTTGATTTGAGCCTAATTAGGAGTAATATATTAATTTTTGGGGAAATTGATACGAATAAAACTTATATCCATTGTATCAAAATTAATTTACCTTTGGTTTAAGTGTTAATTATAAGTTGTTTAAAAAGTGATTCCCGTGCATATAGTTTCATCAATGTTCAAGATAATGATCACTAGAATCACTGAGCAGTTGTTTAACCCATTCCAATAAATTAACATTACTTGATCAATTGTGAATTTCTAATAGGATTATCTTCATTGTACCAAGCTGAAAATGGTTATTCTCTGTGACCCGCACAACAATTGTTTAATTGTGCCTTTTACATATCAATTATTGCTTATTAGATATAACTCTTATAAAAATCTATACATGTATTGTGTTTTCTGCAGTGTGTTAGTATTATTACATGTTAACGCTAAATTGCTCTTTCACATGTGTACACTTACCTAGCCAACAACTGAGCTCTTCTCTGAGCCTCTTCCATAATAGCCCTGGCTTCTTCCTCTGCTTTCAGCCTCCTCTCCTCAGCCAGCAGCCTGGCGTGTTCCTCCCTTTCTCGTTTCTGTCTGTTGTATTCCTCTCTCTCATCAGCTGCCATTTCCAGAAGTCGCAGACGCTCCTCTGCTTCTAGGCGCTCCTGTTCTTTTTGATGTTGGCGTTCTAATTCTGAAAGTATATAAATACGTGAGTTGAGGCTGTAGATGAGACAACTTGGTTTAAATCTGTTAGACTTGTTAATGAAAGATTGATGCACTTCCAATAGGAGGTCATTGCTTTTAAAGCCATACATTTTGCAACACTAGTTAAAAGTAGCTTCTCAACTCAAAGTAAATTAATTGAAATGTCATTGTAAGTAAAATGATTTTCCAATGTTTTTTCTAAAACGTTTGTGCATTTTATACTATCAAGTTTCTGTAATATAAGGTGTTCTGTGACATCTAGAAGGTAAATGGGGAAAACTGATGCTGCCTTTATGTAATAACCTTTATTAGAATGAATCAAATCTAGTAAAATGACCTACCTAGCCAATACATTAGGTAGTATAAAGCTGGCCACACACTAGAGCGATTATCGGTACAAATATCGCTCTAGTATGTGGGGAAAGGTTTTTTTTTTTTTAAATGCAGATAAAACGTTCCAAAAACGCTATTGTCTGATTATCTCATTGATCGGAATTTCCGATTGATAATGGGACCCTAGCTGCGATTTTTGGAGGTGCTTAGTGTGCTGCAGGGCTCTGCCATCTCTCCCTCTGTGTAAAATGACTGCCAGACCGACATTTAACACAGGGAGAGAGGGCAGAGCGCTGCAGAACCCCACACACTGACAGGCTGCAGCTACAGTACTGTATACCCAGACAGAGGGTAGGTGGAGAAAGAGTAAGGAGGTGGAGAAAGTTATGAAATAATTAGTTACCTAATTCTGTGGATAATTATTTAATTTTTTTTTTTATCCCAGATCTGTATGCAGCCCACATGAAAATCATGCCCAGAGAGTCAATCCCTGGACTGTGGGTTTTACTAATAGGATTGGAATGCCTAATGTGGGATGTAAATATCTTCATTTAAGTAGGAAAGTCTTAATTCAAGTGTTTGTCCATTGATTGCTTTGTCCTCTTGGCACACTGGTTGGGAGGAATGTCCCATAAACTAAAGCTCTGCACAGGTCTAGGTCCACCGATTCCCCTGACTATAATTAGAAAGATTAGGCGGATGTACATTAGATTCCCCGGTTTTTCATAGTTACAATTGCACATAGGTATCCACATAGGACCGGATTCACAATTAGGAATAAGTTAGGTGCGACCAGACCCGCACCTAACTCATCCGGCCCCACAACTTGCCCCCATTTTTAGGAGCCTAATGGAACTTAAGAGTGCCATAGGGCTACCTTAAGTAACCGTATGTTCCCTTGACACGCCCTCTCCAACTCCTTCCCATACCTCCTCCACCCACTTTGCCCTGAGGCGGCACTGGCACGCCTCTCCTTATAGACCACACGTAGTGAATCTATATATGTAACCACTATGACATTGCGTAGTCTATATGACTACAGATGCCCGGTGGCTTAATACTTAAAATTCCGCACCTAAGAAGAAGCAGCAGTTTCTTGGGTGTAAATCAGGCACATAGAGCCGGATCCAGACCTATGGGCTTGTTAAGTTTCATTGCGTAACGTATTTACGTTAGCGTATTTTCTATGCACTCTCATCACGCAAACGTACTTTGGACGTTTAACTCTTGCCAAACCCTACCTTAACTTTTCAAAGAGTAACTACTGACATACGTACAGGCTTCACGTACGTAAGTGTCTAAGCACGTCCATACTGTTAGATTTAAATGCCTCACCCTGCCCCCGAAGCATAATTATGGGTGTCGTATGGATGGCACGCACCTTCGTTCATTGTTACGCTGTTGATACGAGGCTGGTACCTATGTTCAGAGTTACGTGGTGTAACATCTGCCGCGTGCATGCGCTGTACATACAAAACAGCATTTTTACGGCAGCGGCTAGTGTAAATACGCAAGCGTACGTAGCCCAGGATCTACCCCATAATTCTTACATTCTTCTTTATTTCTGTTGGTAAAATTTTTTGTGAGTTACTTTTCAACTTTTATACATCATTTAATAAAAAACAAAAAAAAACCCGCTACCTGGGTACATATCTAATCTATTTTACATAGTACCTCCCCTAAATTTTAGCAGTGAGGGTTAATTGGAATTATTTAGGGTTTGATGTATTTATTGTTCTCGTCAACTAGTCAAATGTACAAGTTTCAACCCTGTCTTTGCTTGACAGAGAGCTCCATTTAAGTTGAACAAAACATTTCCCAAGACCTTGCCAGTCATGTGAAGAGGATTGTTCGTATTCCCTGAATTGTAATGCACTATAGGCTAAATTACGGACAGCAAGAAACATCTACCCCTCAATATTGTGAGAAATCAATACAAAGACTTTACTCAGCTGAAATGCCTAGAGGTGGTGAACTATAACGTCTGTGCCTGTCCTGTATTTCACTGAAAGTTCATTTTATCCATATGTTACCTATTCTCTCCAGCTCTTCCTGCTGTTTCCTCTTCTGTATTTCTTGAAGCTTCCTGCGGTGCTCCTCTTGTTGTTGTCGTGCTCTCTCTAATGCTTGCTGTTCGAGCTGCAACTTCCGAGCCTTCTCCTGTGCCTGACGTTGCTTCTCTTCTTCCTCCTGCTTCTTCTTTAGGCTACAAAACGCAATGCATTCTAATTATTAGCAACTGGACATCTGTACCAGGCCATGAGCTTTTCAAAGGCCCTGAGGCCCGGCAGACGCTCTGAACAATCTTATGAAAAGTGATATTATTCTTGATTTCCTAGAAATGAAGAAGCAGACCAGGGAAATGTGGAGGCAGAGTAATATAGCCCATAGCCTGGGACTCGTGGGCCAGATCCAGAATTAAAAGCAAATTCCATACGTAGCCTTCAGAATGGAAGCTAATATAGAGAATTTGTGATCCCAAACAGGACCCTCCCCTGCTCTCTTACGTGCGGATGGTTGACCATACCTTAAATATTTCGCACACAACTGTGCATGCGGAATACAAGATCGAACATAAGGGCTAAACCCAGCCATTACTGTTTGATTTAAATGCCTAAACACACCCACCACATATATCTCGCACATATAGTGGGAGGCCTGGCCCCCCTGCGAAGGCTTAATTCCACATGGAATGCACTCGTTGTGGAAGTATAAGTACTGTGAAAGCACAGTACATATACAAAGATGATCATTTTCCTAAATCTGGATCAGGTCCAAGGACTGCATCTGTATGCCTGATCTCAAAATACATTCTACTCTGTATCCATTTAAATATACAAATATAATATAATATAATAGATTTGCATTTTGATCTATTTTTGTGCGTGTTATAAATTTTTTTTATATCAAACTCTATATAACAACTTTCATAAATCCCTTTAGACAACTATAAACATTAGTATTTTCAGGATTTTTCTAGAAGTCCAGTTTAGAGGATGAGCAAAGATCCAGGTTCAGTGTATATGGGTGTGGGTCCCCGTTGCGAACAGCCCTATTTCGATACCGATTCGATTCCAAACTGGCTGGGCAAATAATTGCTTATGCCTCGAAGAGGCATAGCGATCGATCCCTGGAACACAGTGCTCCAAAAGGTTAGTAAGTATTCTATCCCCAACCCTGTCCCTAATCCTTACCCTAACCCTCCCCTTTTATTACCCTAACCCACCCTTCCCCTCAGCCTGACCCTAACCCTAAGTCTCCCTTCCCCACAGACTGACCCTAACCCCGCTTCCATGGCCCTAACCCTCCCTTCCCCAGAGCCTAACCCTAACCCTCCCCATAAGCCTAAAAGTCCATGGAGAGGGTTACTCACCTCTACGGTGCTCCAGCGGCAGCGCTTCAAAAATGGAATGGGTGAGTATGCCGATCGCACACTCATCCATTCATAAACAAATATCTTCATTGGTTATCATTCGAAATAGAGAGAGACAAAAAGCAACTTTCGTCTGTCTTGCATTGACAGCAATCGGTGCAGGGACTATGTATATAAATCACACCCAACACTGGACAAACAGAAAATAACTTTGTATATTTTAGTTTAAGGGTTAAAATAATATTACAGAACAAAAAAAAAAATGAAATACCCATGTGTAAATACACTGCACAGCATGAAATACAATCTTTTGTGCCATTCACAGCCATACAAATATACTAACCGCATTTCCTCTGCCCTTCTCTGCTGCTCTTGCTCTACCTCTTCCTTTATCCTTTCCATCCTCTCCTGTTGCTCTTTCTCCAGTAGCAGCTGTTCCTCCCGCTCTCTCCTCTTCCTTTCTACCTCAAGTCGTCGCCTCTCTGCTTTTTCTGACAGAGTATGAGCTCTCGATGACCTCTGCTGATGGACTGAGCTGTTTGTGGTCTGGAAATGATCAATCTATAAATATTACAATATGTACAAATATGTATTAAATTTAAAAAAGACATTGAGGTAGATCCAGACCTCCACATGCTCTACGTACGTGTGTGGGTCCGTAGGTACAATCTTATACCACCTGCACTCCCCACTCTCTGTAGTTAATCTGGACACTTACATGTCCATATTCCAGCCTTAACTATTACGACTACGGCTAAGCCGTACGGCTTCTCTCAGCCCTTACCCTTCGTTTAAATGGCTATCCCCGCCTATATGGGGGGGATAGAGCCATTGTAAGTGAAGGGTCTGCCCCTACCCTGTAAGTACTAATGTACATAACTTCGTTACCTACGAAAGTACTTATGCTAAGGGAAATTCTGCCACGCGCAAATGGCTTACGTAAGTTCACAGTCGGCTGAAGGTCTGGAACTGGCCCATTGACTATAGAATACTTTAAAAAAAAAAAAAGCAATGGGAAGTTTAGGAAGGATACATCGACACTCTTCCTACGCAAGTTAAGAGACAGCTCCGTAACTGTATGCAACATACAGAATGGTATTTGACCAGAGAGGTCATGGGAGATCCTCCTATTGTCATAGAGGATTGAGATTTGTGATCGGATTTCTATGGTCTTAAGAATATTTCAGACACATTGGTCTCAGCTGGTTACTCTGATCCTGAAAGAGAATATCTATGATATGTTTGGTGGGGGTGGGCTACGACTGATATAATAATAATTATACTGGTGCTTTGGAAATTACTCTGCTGGATATATTTGAACTGTTAATGTTATCCGAATATCTAGCATTGTTTACCTGGACGTTCTCAAAAGGTCTAAAACGAAAGATTTTGTTTTGTGTTATTGATATAGCAATTGTCTTTTATCCAAAGAAATGTATGTTTCTGTGCAATGTGTACAATAAAAAAGTTTATTTAAAAAAAAAAGCAGTGGGGATATTCCACTATCTTCTCCAATATCTTCTCTCAGTATTATTCAAGTTATTTTATGTTACTGCAAAACTCAATCCAATATACAGAACTATATGTGAGAGCCTAGCTGTTACCTCTGATGTCTCACTGTTGGCATAGTCATCCTCAGCCTGATGTGTCACTTCAAGGGTGCTAGTTTTGGCTTGATCAGCTGTCTCTTCAGCTCCCTGGCTGCCAGTCTCCAGTGTGAGCCCTGAATCTGAGCTAGTTTGAAGATCTTTGGACTCTTCTGGTATGGGTGTTCCCTCTTGGTATCTATCTATTACATAAGCCTCTTCACTTTCCTTTTCAGAAGTACTGTCCTCTTCTTGCACATCTTCCACGGTTTGAGTTTTATGAATGGTTTCTTGTCTCTGCACATTTTCTGAGCTTTTCTTTGAATAAAATATTGTACTTTCAGCTTTCTTATCTTTGGGCTGTCCTGTAAAATATAGCAAAGCACCATAATAAACTAGAAAAAGAGTCCATTAAAGGAAAGGTAGGATAGAATAGACTGTCCTGATGTAGTGACTCATGGAAAGTTGCCCAAACACTTGGTTTTTCTTTAATTAAGGAAAGATATGTTTGGATTCTTGCCATCCTCAGGCACATTTAATAGGTATCCCTGTGGACACAAGAGACTGTATTCATAGTTACCCTGTAATTCTGTATGGTAGCTTCTGCTGCGGAGACTATCGTCTGGAATTTGTGATCCACAGCCCTGCATGTAGGAGAGCGGGGCACTCCCCCCTGCTCTCCTACGTGCAGATTGTGGATCCACCAGCAAAACCCTACCTTAAGTATTCCGCACAGAAACTGCATTGTACGTAAGGGCTTATCCAAGCCCTTATTGTATGAGTAACATACCTCTACATGGATCTCATATGCATGGGAGGTGGACACGCCCAGATCCGCAAAGAAAATGATACTGCAGAAATCTGTACATAGTGTACAAAAGTCTGCTATGCGGTACTTAGTAACAATATGACCTAATGGGTTGGATCCAGCCTTCCATAGAAAAACCTATGTGCTGTCCTCACTTAAAATGGGGATGCCATGGAAGTCTGGATAGTATAGAGGGCGATTAGCATAACAAAAGTGCTTTATTTCCTGCTCTTGAAAATTATCCCAGGATGGAACTCTGATCCAGCCCCATCCTGGAGCTCTTGCGCTGTTAGCAAAAAGCAGGCATTTTCCAGAATAATCAAGCAGATTTGTTTGAGTGCATATAATGCATTACTCTAATTACTCTTATTAATGCAGACCATATAAGAAGCACTTACTGAATTTTTCAAACATATCTGACAGATTGTAGGCTGTAGCTAGGGGCCTTATAAAATGTTACAATCCATAAAATCAAATGACATACTAGTGTTAAACTGTGGTACTGCAGACTGTGGGCCAGATCCAGACTTCATAACGATAGTACAAGAAAGAATTGGGCAGCTGTGTTCCGTGTGGAAGTCAGGTCACCGCAAGGTGATTGACCAATGATATTTTAATTGTACCGTTATAGCTTGGCATTCCATTCACACAGTCTTGTGAGCGGAATACTTCGTCACTCTTAATTCTCCTCTGCACACAGAAGAACAGGAGGAGTGCCCTGCTCTTCTACATGCAGGTTCTAGGATACCAAAGTCTGCTCTTAAGTCTGGCTCTAGCCCTGTTTCTTATATATGGAGATCACTTACCAACAACAAATGCAGATTTTCTCTTTTCTTTCACAGATCCCTGCTTTGCTTTCCTGCCTTCCCTGGCTTCAGTTCTCTCTGGCTTTAGTGCTTTCTCAGTTTTTGCTTTTCCCTTTCCCTTTGCAGTCTCCTTTTTCTATGAAGACATAATAGTAACCATATCAAAGCAGGAATATGCCAGAAGACAGTTAAGTGAATAAGTTTCCATTCAAAATTCTAAGTCACACATAGTTTAGTCATGCAATCAAAATGACACCATTTACACGTCTAGATTCAAATAACCTAAAAGCAAAAGATGATAGAAATTCACAATAATACCCCTGCTAGATTACTGCAGAAATATGAACAATACAGTCATTATTACAACCCTTCCAGACCCCTTTCCCCACCAATATTTGAAAGCATAACAATAAGCATATCTATTGTAATACTGCACTTTTACTTTTATATATATATACACTGCTCAAAAAAATAAAGGGAACACTAAAATAACACATCCTAGATCTTAATTAATAAAATATTCTTATTAAATACTTTGTTCTTTACATAGTTGAATGTGCTGACCACAAAATCACACAAAAATTATCAATGGAAATCAAATTTATTAACCCATGGAGGTCTGGATTTGGAGTCACCCTCAAAATTAAAGTGGTTCTGCAGGTGGTGACCACAGACCACTTCTCAGTTCCTATGCTTTCTGGCTGATGTTTTGGTCACTTTTGAATGCTGGCGGTGCTTTCACTCTAGTGGTAGCATGAGACGGAGTCTACAACCCACACAAGTGGCTCAGGTAGTGCAGCTCATCCAGGATGGCACATCAATACGAGCTGTTGCAAGAAGGTTTGCTGTGTCTGTCAGCATAGTGTCCAGAGCATGGAGGCGCTACCA
>WWET01001151.1:185107-216038 GCA_011038615.1 Limnodynastes dumerilii
TAGCGACGGCGGCCGTAGCTCTGGATCAGGCCCAATGAGTATAGACTGAACTCACAACAAACATATAGTAACAATCATTTAACAAAAAGAGAACAGAAGAAAAAATATGATTATGTAGTGTTATATCCAATGTATGCAGAAAGTAATTTATGGTGGTAGTTTGATGACTTTTTTGGTTATACCGATATGATATATGCATACCAGCTGCAATCTTGTTAGTGGGCCTGCAGTCAGGTTTCTTTGCTGGTTTGCTGTAATATGGTTGAACATGCAATGATAGAAAATATCACTAGACAAAAATGCAATATTAAAAATATCTTGTTATAAGAGATATAAAATACATGTAACAAATAAAAACAATAAAAAGCACTGAACATAAAAACAGCAGACTGTATGATGGTAAGGTAAGACTGTATACAGACAGTGTCTGCACCTGTGTTGAAAAGCTGGTCTGAGATCCTACAACCTCAGGCTGATGAGAGCTGTCAATCAAGAAGGTTTAAAAGGCGCCAAGAAAGTACTATGGAACACAATGACCTCCCCTGAGGAAGTCAGCAAAGGTGTACCCACACTTTAAGACAAAATGTGTTGGTACCCTTACTGGTCTTATTGGTCTTACTAATTGGCATAACTTGTTTACAAGCTGCAGCGCTGGACATTCTATTTTCTACGGAGGGATGAACTCTTAGCGGAAAAGTGGAGATGTTGCCCATAGCAACCAATCAGATTCTAGCGCACACTTTCCTATTACATACTAGAGAATGTCACCTAGAATCTGATCTGAATAATCTCCATGTTTCCTTAGTAAATCTGGCCCTTAATCTTCACTGCAGTGAGGGAACAGACAGAACAGTTGACCAGCATTCCAACACAGGAGCAAACACTGTCTGCATTCAGATACAACATTCTACAGTTTGCTGCTTTTATGTTCAATGCTTTTTATGATTTATTATTTGGTATGCATATTTTATACTCCTTATAACAAGCAAAGATATGTTTAATATTGCATTATCGTCTGATATGTTCTTAACAGTTCAGTAATAGTTGAATTCCATTTAATCATTGCTATTAGAAAGTGGTAAAATGAATAAAATATACTGACCCCAGATTTAGCTATTTCCTCTGATAGTGCCACCTCTTCCTCTACTGGTAACTGCTGCTTTGTGGCGCCACTGTCTGCTTGTGCGGCATCCTCTGCCTCTAGGGACATGGCAAGCTGTTTCTCTTTCTTATCCTTGGGAACTTTCTCCACATCTTTAAAACTAATATGTAACTGGTTAAATCAGAATCTGAAATTTCAACCCAATACATTGTCATATTCTTATATTTTAATTACACTCAAAAGACAAAAAAATATTTTAGTGTGAAGGGCAAATGTTTTACAGTTATTTTTGGCAATTTAGTCAATAAGACTAAGTAATACAATAAAACATTTTTCCTATAGTATCTTTATAAAAGTAATTTATACTACCATCATGATGTTTAATATATAGAATAATTCAGAAGAATGTTAAATACATTTGTAAGGTATGTACCAATTATACTCTCTTTGAAGACATCTTGTGATACCCTCAACTAGTTTTTTTTCCTATTTATCTTTATTGAAAGGTTTTGAGAATGAACATAAACATATATAGGAAAAATACTTTGGGGTTTACAAAGGAACAAAAAGTAATTTAGTATTTTTTGTCAATGAAATGGAAATACGTTTTATTATTATTATTACTATTATTATTGTTTATTTATAAGGTGCCACAAGGTGTCTGCAGCGCCATACAAAATACAATACAGACATACAGGGTAGGGATGGACAGCATACTGCATATTAAATACAATATGAATATAAAAATATCGCAAAAATACAATAAGTGAAGCAAGCACAGAACGCAAGGCAAAATGTGAGGTGTCAAGCTTGGAAGATCAGGGAGCAGGGAATAGAGTGCAGTGAGAGGTTGAGAGGGAGCCACCAGGTGGGGATGGGGTAAAAGGGTAGCAGAGGAGGACAAGAGGGTACGAAGTGAGGGGGGAGTGGTGGAGGAAGGAACAACACTAGGATGGAGGGACATGCTCACGTGAGCTAACACACTATGTGGGAGGGAAGAACTTACAGAAGACATAAGGAGGGAGAAGGAAGTGGACTGCTGGGTTGAGCAGAGGAGAGGGGGAAGGAAGAGAAGGGATAGATGAAGGATTTCAAAAAGATTTTAGATGAATGATTTCAAATACTATTGAATATATTTATATACAATATATACAATAGCAGGAGGTAAAGAAGAAAGGAGGTAAAACATGTAATGTATGTAGTACAATGAAGTCCTGAGAAAGTACAAACAGAAACAGATATACTTATAGAGAGAAAAACTGTGAAAACTAAGAGAAAGTTTCAGATCAATTTACATTTAACTATTATCTGCCATATTAGAACAAAAACCTATTTAATTTAATGATGAATTAACATGAAAGTGGCATAAAATGTAAGATTGTCCATATAAAATGGCTGTGGAAAGGGTTGTGTCTCTGTGGTTGCATTATCCGGTCTCAGTTTTCAGCCTGGGGTGTACAACAAGCCATGGGCACCCCTGAAAACGATTTACACAACTCAGTATCAGGGTCCTGTAAAAAATTTTTATCATACCTGGGAGTAAAACCAACCTACGGCTAATTTTTTATAATCATAAAATGCATCTTTGTTTATCTGAAAAATTTAGGTTTTTCAATATTAGAAATAAAGGAATGCTTTGTTTTTATAATCTGTTTTGTTGATGTGTTTGAAGCTTTAATATATTGGTGGGTGTGTCTTTACAAGAAATAAGCATAAAGCTTTGTTTTCAGTGCCCTTTAAAACTATTTACTCAAATCCATGCGTTTCCTCATAAAATCTGCTACAGCTGCGCTATCACATTTTTACAGTTCACAATGTAGCATGATTGGATTGGAACCAACTAAAAATAGCGGTTATAACATGCTATATGCATACTCACATGTCATGTTTTTCCTGGCTGGCCTTTGAAGGTAGTTCCTTTGGAGTTTCTGAGGTCTTCCGTTTGGTGTTTGGTTGTTTACCTAAGCCTAACAGAGGAAATACATTAGCACATGGACATTTGTCCAGGCCCAAAAATTTGCTGTTTACTTTTTTATTTACAGGGTTTTTATTTAGCACCATCATATTACACAGCATTTTACAATGTTTAGGAACCCATTCCCATCATAATATGAATCATCTGCTACATAATGATTCTATGATGAGTATTCTTCATTATTTCTATATTTTTATATTATATTACAATGGAAATATCACAAACCACCCAATAGGCATCACATAATATTTGAGTCCTGCACAAGATCATAACTGCATTCATAAGACTAATATAGTGGGGCACTAAGATTGTGAGTAACACTTGTGTCTCACAGCGCTGAGGTCATGAGTTCAATTCCCAGACTAGGTCTTATCTGTGTGGAGTTTGTTTGTTCTCCCTGTGTCTTCATGGGTTTCCTTCCACACTCCAAAAATTGCTGGTAGGTTAATTGGCTGCTAAATACATTAACCCTAATGTGTGTGTGTGTGTGTGTCTGTGTCTGTGTGTATGTCTGTGTTAGGGAACTTAGAATGTAGCTCCAATGGGGCAGGGGCTGATGTGAATGTCAATATTCTCTGTACAGCACTGCGGAATTAGCTGCGCTTTATAAATAAAATGATAATGATTCTATAACTACAACACTATAAACTACCTGGAGCTCCAATGCTAATCTCTAGATGTGCGCTGCTCCCAGCTGTTCTTCTTCACTGCAAATGCTGCACATCTGTTCCTCTTTACAACTGATCACATTGGACTGGATCCAGACAACCACAAAAGGGGCGTTTTCCACGTACAGATGCGGAAAACATCACCTTTTTGTGAGTGCACATACATGCTTTGCTATAAACGGCAAACGGCATAGTGCCCCATCACACACCAGGCAGTCAGGCACACCTTAATGAAATAACGAGACCGACACAATAGCTTGGGTTTAACAAGGGAACATAACGTTTATTTAATTGGGCCAAATTTAAATCAGAATCAACCTATTTATTATTCTGAAAGCAACCAATGACTGATAAGCTCAGTCATAATGAACTAGGTGGCCCACTAGCGGTTGAGGGGTTTAGCAGTCACACTCACCAAGACAAGAAGTCATTCACCTTGACCTCTGGCGCCCCCCGCCCGATCCTCCAGCAAACACTCGACCCGTATGAATGCTCGCAAGGTGATAACCTGAAGGGCCCTACCACTGAGGCTTGGCACCCCCAACTTACTGGGTTGTGTTTGCTATTAGATCGGGACCACCCCCATTTTCATCTCCTTCTCCCTTTCCCCACAGACTCCTCTCCATGCGCCATACCTTATTACTGACCCCTCAACCGCTACCGCTACAGCGGAGCCACCCCTTGTGCCGGTAGATATATTTGTGCATGTAGATATATTTGTGCATGTAGATATATTTGTGCATGTAGATATATTTGTGCATGTAGATATATTTGTGCATGTAGATATATTTGTGCATGTAGATATATTTGTGCATGTAGATATATTTGTGCATGTAGATATATTTGTGCATGTAGATATATTTGTGCATGTAGATATATTTGTGCATGTAGATATATTTGTGCATGTAGATATATTTGTGCATGTAGATATATTTGTGCATGTAGATATATTTGTGCATGTAGATATATTTGTGCATGTAGATATATTTGTGCATGTAGATATATTTGTGCATGTAGATATATTTGTGCATGTAGATATATTTGTGCATGTAGATATATTTGTGCATGTAGATATATTTGTGCATGTAGATATATTTGTGCATGTAGATATATTTGTGCATGTAGATATATTTGTGCATGTAGATATATTTGTGCATGTAGATATATTTGTGCATGTAGATATATTTGTGCATGTAGATATATTTGTGCATGTAGATATATTTGTGCATGTAGATATATTTGTGCATGTAGATATATTTGTGCATGTAGATATATTTGTGCATGTAGATATATTTGTGCATGTAGATATATTTGTGCATGTAGATATATTTGTGCATGTAGATATATTTGTGCATGTAGATATATTTGTGCATGTAGATATATTTGTGCATGTAGATATATTTGTGCATGTAGATATATTTGTGCATGTAGATATATTTGTGCATGTAGATATATTTGTGCATGTAGATATATTTGTGCATGTAGATATATTTGTGCATGTAGATATATTTGTGCATGTAGATATATTTGTGCATGTAGATATATTTGTGCATGTAGATATATTTGTGCATGTAGATATATTTGTGCATGTAGATATATTTGTGCATGTAGATATATTTGTGCATGTAGATATATTTGTGCATGTAGATATATTTGTGCATGTAGATATATTTGTGCATGTAGATATATTTGTGCATGTAGATATATTTGTGCATGTAGATATATTTGTGCATGTAGATATATTTGTGCATGTAGATATATTTGTGCATGTAGATATATTTGTGCATGTAGATATATTTGTGCATGTAGATATATTTGTGCATGTAGATATATTTGTGCATGTAGATATATTTGTGCATGTAGATATATTTGTGCATGTAGATATATTTGTGCATGTAGATATATTTGTGCATGTAGATATATTTGTGCATGTAGATATATTTGTGCATGTAGATATATTTGTGCATGTAGATATATTTGTGCATGTAGATATATTTGTGCATGTAGATATATTTGTGCATGTAGATATATTTGTGCATGTAGATATATTTGTGCATGTAGATATATTTGTGCATGTAGATATATTTGTGCATGTAGATATATTTGTGCATGTAGATATATTTGTGCATGTAGATATATTTGTGCATGTAGATATATTTGTGCATGTAGATATATTTGTGCATGTAGATATATTTGTGCATGTAGATATATTTGTGCATGTAGATATATTTGTGCATGTAGATATATTTGTGCATGTAGATATATTTGTGCATGTAGATATATTTGTGCATGTAGATATATTTGTGCATGTAGATATATTTGTGCATGTAGATATATTTGTGCATGTAGATATATTTGTGCATGTAGATATATTTGTGCATGTAGATATATTTGTGCATGTAGATATATTTGTGCATGTAGATATATTTGTGCATGTAGATATATTTGTGCATGTAGATATATTTGTGCATGTAGATATATTTGTGCATGTAGATATATTTGTGCATGTAGATATATTTGTGCATGTAGATATATTTGTGCATGTAGATATATTTGTGCATGTAGATATATTTGTGCATGTAGATATATTTGTGCATGTAGATATATTTGTGCATGTAGATATATTTGTGCATGTAGATATATTTGTGCATGTAGATATATTTGTGCATGTAGATATATTTGTGCATGTAGATATATTTGTGCATGTAGATATATTTGTGCATGTAGATATATTTGTGCATGTAGATATATTTGTGCATGTAGATATATTTGTGCATGTAGATATATTTGTGCATGTAGATATATTTGTGCATGTAGATATATTTGTGCATGTAGATATATTTGTGCATGTAGATATATTTGTGCATGTAGATATATTTGTGCATGTAGATATATTTGTGCATGTAGATATATTTGTGCATGTAGATATATTTGTGCATGTAGATATATTTGTGCATGTAGATATATTTGTGCATGTAGATATATTTGTGCATGTAGATATATTTGTGCATGTAGATATATTTGTGCATGTAGATATATTTGTGCATGTAGATATATTTGTGCATGTAGATATATTTGTGCATGTAGATATATTTGTGCATGTAGATATATTTGTGCATGTAGATATATTTGTGCATGTAGATATATTTGTGCATGTAGATATATTTGTGCATGTAGATATATTTGTGCATGTAGATATATTTGTGCATGTAGATATATTTGTGCATGTAGATATATTTGTGCATGTAGATATATTTGTGCATGTAGATATATTTGTGCATGTAGATATATTTGTGCATGTAGATATATTTGTGCATGTAGATATATTTGTGCATGTAGATATATTTGTGCATGTAGATATATTTGTGCATGTAGATATATTTGTGCATGTAGATATATTTGTGCATGTAGATATATTTGTGCATGTAGATATATTTGTGCATGTAGATATATTTGTGCATGTAGATATATTTGTGCATGTAGATATATTTGTGCATGTAGATATATTTGTGCATGTAGATATATTTGTGCATGTAGATATATTTGTGCATGTAGATATATTTGTGCATGTAGATATATTTGTGCATGTAGATATATTTGTGCATGTAGATATATTTGTGCATGTAGATATATTTGTGCATGTAGATATATTTGTGCATGTAGATATATTTGTGCATGTAGATATATTTGTGCATGTAGATATATTTGTGCATGTAGATATATTTGTGCATGTAGATATATTTGTGCATGTAGATATATTTGTGCATGTAGATATATTTGTGCATGTAGATATATTTGTGCATGTAGATATATTTGTGCATGTAGATATATTTGTGCATGTAGATATATTTGTGCATGTAGATATATTTGTGCATGTAGATATATTTGTGCATGTAGATATATTTGTGCATGTAGATATATTTGTGCATGTAGATATATTTGTGCATGTAGATATATTTGTGCATGTAGATATATTTGTGCATGTAGATATATTTGTGCATGTAGATATATTTGTGCATGTAGATATATTTGTGCATGTAGATATATTTGTGCATGTAGATATATTTGTGCATGTAGATATATTTGTGCATGTAGATATATTTGTGCATGTAGATATATTTGTGCATGTAGATATATTTGTGCATGTAGATATATTTGTGCATGTAGATATATTTGTGCATGTAGATATATTTGTGCATGTAGATATATTTGTGCATGTAGATATATTTGTGCATGTAGATATATTTGTGCATGTAGATATATTTGTGCATGTAGATATATTTGTGCATGTAGATATATTTGTGCATGTAGATATATTTGTGCATGTAGATATATTTGTGCATGTAGATATATTTGTGCATGTAGATATATTTGTGCATGTAGATATATTTGTGCATGTAGATATATTTGTGCATGTAGATATATTTGTGCATGTAGATATATTTGTGCATGTAGATATATTTGTGCATGTAGATATATTTGTGCATGTAGATATATTTGTGCATGTAGATATATTTGTGCATGTAGATATATTTGTGCATGTAGATATATTTGTGCATGTAGATATATTTGTGCATGTAGATATATTTGTGCATGTAGATATATTTGTGCATGTAGATATATTTGTGCATGTAGATATATTTGTGCATGTAGATATATTTGTGCATGTAGATATATTTGTGCATGTAGATATATTTGTGCATGTAGATATATTTGTGCATGTAGATATATTTGTGCATGTAGATATATTTGTGCATGTAGATATATTTGTGCATGTAGATATATTTGTGCATGTAGATATATTTGTGCATGTAGATATATTTGTGCATGTAGATATATTTGTGCATGTAGATATATTTGTGCATGTAGATATATTTGTGCATGTAGATATATTTGTGCATGTAGATATATTTGTGCATGTAGATATATTTGTGCATGTAGATATATTTGTGCATGTAGATATATTTGTGCATGTAGATATATTTGTGCATGTAGATATATTTGTGCATGTAGATATATTTGTGCAAATGGATGTTCTGAAGATTCAGTAGTAATTTGCATGAGTGGGAGACCAGAGAGGAGAGATTTTGAGAGATCACTCCTTTGTCTCCTATAGGTCTGAATTGTTGATAACATTGGGCCTGATTCAGACTTAAGAAGGAGCTTGAAATTAAGGGCCTGATTCACACTTAAGAAGCTTCTGCTTCTAAATTGCGTATCTGGCCAAAATGACCTACTGCGCATGCGGTAATTTAAGCTATCTACGTACCAGATCGGTACATAGATAGCGTAGGGGTGGTCTTTAAGGTCTTTAAACACTGCACGCAGGGATTTACGTCCATAGTGGTGGCGTTATGCCGCCTCGGGGCATTTTTAGGAAGAAGTAGGGGGAGGTATTTAGATTAGCTGGGGAGGGCAGGCGGAGAGGTGCAATGTCCTTACGGACAGCTAAGGTAGTCCTATGGCACTCGTAAGTGTCATAGGGTACCTAAAACGGGAGGGCAGGTTGGGGGCTGGAAGAGTGAGTTAGGTGCGGACCTGCCGCACCTAACTCACTCTTATCTGCCTGTGAATCAGGTCCAAAAAGAGTAAAGTTACTCCTGTGCAAAACCATGTTAATTTCAGGATTGTTCCTGGTGTGAGCAAAGTTACCTGCCATTTGCTGTGTGCAAGCCCCTGTCTCTGTGTTTGTATTGTCAGTTTATATCCAGCCTTGTGCTGGTACATGTACTGTTTCCTGCACCTATTGTATACTCCAGTCCTGAACTGGTTAATCACTGTGCTTACTCCACCTGTACTTCTAATAAACTTCAGTCCTGTACTGGTATCTCTCTCTGTGCTATTTCCACCTGCAGCAGTTATTATTCCAGTCTATACTGGTAGTCCATTCTGGTTCTGAGCTGTACCTGCACCCCTCCGGTTTTCCGGTCCTGTCTTGTTCTGAGCTAAGCTCCCTGCACTGTTTATATCCAGTCTAGTACTGGTATAGTGCTCCTCTGTTGTTCTTTATTGGTCCAATTCTGTCTATTGCTCTTCCTGCCTGGGGGTACTTCTGTTCCACCTTCTTGGCGTATCGGTACCTGTTGTTCCTGTTCTACTAAAATCTCTTGGTGGTCTGTTTCCACCTCATATGAGTTTTGTCACTGAGAACTGCGACCTGCTGTTGGGGTGCAGCCAAGTCCGTCCCCACCAATAGCGGCTCTGGTGAACACCATCCGATAGTTAGACTCTTGGTGAACCATTCTCGTAACAAAAACGCTACGCAGATAGCATAAAATAGTTACTACGCATGCGTAGTAGCTAAAAATGGATACCTAGGCACATAAGAAAAAAAATGCGGTGTTATGAATCCGGTCCTTAGTTTCAAACTCCTTCTTAAGTCTGAATCAGGCCGTGCTTGAAATTAGTTACTCCTGGGC
This sequence comes from Limnodynastes dumerilii, assembly GCA_011038615.1. Classification (NCBI taxonomy): domain Eukaryota; kingdom Metazoa; phylum Chordata; class Amphibia; order Anura; family Limnodynastidae; genus Limnodynastes; species Limnodynastes dumerilii. The sequence goes on from WWET01001151.1 coordinate 195,272, forward strand.
TAAACCATGTTGATTGCAGGGGAGTCATATTTCAACTGTTGCAAACAGTATTAGAGTTGAGAGGTGATGTTTCCTATCCCAAGTCTAAATAACAGTGTGATAGTAAAGCTGGTCAGTATCTGTGTGCAGTAAGCAATTCAAAGATATATCCCTGCATGCAAAGTATACAATTAACTTGACTGCAATCAACATGGTTTAGCCCAGTAACTAATTTCAAGCACTTACTTAAGTCTGGATCCTGCCCAAGGTGAGTATTAGACCTGCACAGTATTGAGCCAGACAGAGTGGCATGCAGTGGTTAAAGATTAGGTGAGTATAGACTTGCACAGTGTTTAGTCAGACAAGCTGGCGTCCAAGGGTTAAAGACAAGGGGCCAGATCCAGACCTCAGTAAGAAAGCGTATTCACGCTAGCGGCTGTCGTAAAATCGCCTTTTTGTATGTACATGTACACGCCAGATGTTCTGCAACGTAACTCTAATCATATGTACCTTCAGCATAAATACAAACGAAGGGGCGGATCATCCATACGACACCCGGAAATACGCTTTGTAGGCGGAGGGAGGAATTTAAATTGTACAGTATGGACTGGGTTAGGCAGTTATGTCCATCCGGACACTACGTATAAGCGTGGTTACGCTTCGAAAAGTTAAGGTTGGGTTTGGTAGTTGGAAAATAGCTAAATTACGAGCGACCGAGGGGAGTTCCCGGGGAGTGCATAGTACTAACGATTGCATAAATACGCTACGCGATCGTACTTAAAGTGCACTTAGGTCTGGATCTGGCCCAAGGTGAGTATAAACAAATACGAGGACAAGCCAGACTAGCAGCTGCAGGAGAAGAAAACTAGGCGAGTCTTAAGTAGCACCAGGAAGGAACTTACAGTACTACAGGACAGGAGGGAACTAGTAAGTGAAGGAGAGTCAACAAAAGGACTAGACAGACACAAGATATGGAACGCACAGCAGGGACACACGAATACAGAGTAGTAAACGCTATGACCAGTGTCCATATGCAGGGATGCCGGAGATTTAACATAACAGGGACCAATCATTGTGGCGCACGTCAGAAGGGGCCAGGCGCGAGGAGAGGCAAGAGGCTGGCGTCCAGCTCACCTAGCAACGATCTGAATGCTCAGCCAAGCCGCAGGGAGAGGCAGCACATTACATGCCGTCATGAGCGCAAAGACGGCGTGTAACAGGTATGTTGATAAAACGAAGGGTTTCCAAAAGCCTTATACTCAACTGAGGTTATAAGCAGTGGCCACACCTCTTGTAAACTTTCTGCTCTGTATACTTACATTAACTGAAAGTCATGGTTGTCCTGCTTCCACCCCTTGCAAGCAATGCCTATTACTCAAATTTAAATGTAATGATTTGTGACCTGCTGCATTACTGCAGTATTTATTAATAAAAAGTTGTTGCTCCAGAGGGAAGTAAAGCCATATTTATTTCATTCATAGTTGAATACTTATGGGAACATTGGGTCATATTCAGGTCTGAAACTCAATAATGGAAGAGGGAAATGACAGGGGAGTTCACTCCTCTCTTTGCCTCCAGTGCATGGACACCACCATCTTGGATCCAGTCACATGATGCACCCTAGCCAACCGTATCTCTGTCCAAGGAATCATGTGACCAGGCTATCCAATCCTGGTCAGGAGCGCTCTATTTAAACTTGTTGAACAGGCAGTCCTGTGCCAGGACAACTTGGTCTCTCAAGGTGCCTTTAGGTCTATGTGCTGAACCACTTCCAGTCTATACCCTGGTCCAGTCCAAGTCAAGTCCAGATCTAGTCCTGATCAAGTCCAGGTCAAGTTAAATCCAGTCCTGTGCAGTCCAGACCTGGTCCTGTCCAGGTCAAGTCCAGTCCACCCCTGGTCAAGTCCAAGTCAAGTTCAGTCTAGTCCGGTCCAGTCAAGCTTGCTAAGTCCAATCCAGTCTTGTCCAGTCAAGCCTCCTTGTCTAGTCCAGTCTAGCCTGCCTTGTTCAATTCAGTCAAGCCTGTCTTGTCCAGCCCTGCCAAGTCAAGCCTTGCCGTATATATCTTCAAATCCCTTGGCCACTAACACATGAGCAGATCATACATCAAACCCTCTAGCTTCCAATAGTTCGCTGAATCCCCATCACGTCCCCGGGAACCCAGAGCGGATACGCAGCCAAGACAGTCCGTACTACAGATTAACTAAACTGCAGGAAAGGAAAATTGGAGATGTTGCCCATAGAAACCAATCAGATGATAGCTGACATTTTATAGTATGTAATAGCAAAGTGAGAGCTAAAATCTGATTGATTGCTTTGGGCAACATCACCATGTTTCCTTTCTTGCAGCTTAGTAAATCTAGCCCCAAATTTGTCCCTGAATGTATACTGGAGCAATATTAGAGATAATCTTTAACCTTCATGTGCAAGAAAAATTAGCTGGTAAATGAGAGCTTGATATATAACAATGCATGGGATCCTTGGATGCTAACAAAGATAGATAAGCTACTTTGACTTACCGCTGTGTGCAGTTGCATTTGGTCCTTGCTTGGTGTGTTCCTCTCCAAAGCTTCCATTTGTATCTGCTAAAATATTATTTCCATGAACAAATGTGTTTAGACAAGGACCCTAATGCTGCTGTTTAAAAAAAAACTTTACACAGAGAAAACATGCTTATAATGGGATAACTGCAAATCAATTACATGCAGATGCAGGGAAAATAATGGAAAATGCAACTTACTGCACACAAATACTGACCCGCTTTATTAATACACTGTTATTTAGACTTGGGATAGGAAACATCACCACTCAACTCTAATACTCTTTGCAACAGGTGAAATATGACTCTCCTGTAATTAACATGGTTTAGCCCAGTAGTAACTAATTTCAAGCACTTAGTCCAGGGTTACCGACTTTTGCCAGCTGTTACAAAATTACTGCGCATGCGCTGTAGCACTTTTCTGAAAACTCCGTCCGTAATTGCAATGCGGCCAGAGCTCTGCATACGGCACTAATTTATTAAATCAAAGGTAAGTTACAAAACATGAATTATAAATGTTGTTACCAAGCTGCAGATCTGCAGTTACTCCCAACTCTAGAGCCTCCCCTCTGTTTTCAAATACATTTTTTTCTTGACTATATACAGTAGTTGGTACATACCTGGTTTCTATCACCAGGTATAGGATCCTGTTGAATGCTCTCATGACCACTGATTGATGATCGAGTAGAATTCTGTGAATATTGTAAACAAATAAGATCATTCTAAAAGAAAACCCATTCTAATACAAATCATGTTACAAACAGAGGACCTGATTCACACTTAAGGGTGAGTTAGGTGCTGGCAGATGCGCACCTAACCCACTCTTCCAGCCTCCAACCCGCACAACCCCCACCCCCCCTTTTTTAGGTACTTTATGGCACTTACTAGTGCCATAGGGCTACCTTATGTCTACCTTACATACGGACATTGCACCTCCCAGCCCCCCTCCTCTCTAAGTACCTCCCCCCTCCCAATTCATTCTATAAGCCCCGAAGCATAGCGCCGCCTCTATGGACCTAAATCCCTGCGTGTGGTCTTTAAAGACCGCACCTATGCTATCTATGTATCGATCTGGTACGTAGATAGCATAAATGACCGAAAAAGCATGCGCAGTAGGTAATTTTGGGCAAATACGCGCTTAAGAAGCACAAGCTTCTTAAGTGTGAATCAGATCCAGAATGATTAAAATGTTATTTCCAATATCTATGCATTTAACATAAAAATAGATTTGTCTTTGCTCCTCATATTGGGTAATCCTACCTGAATAAGGACAAGCAAAATACTCACCTAGAAGGTATATAAGGCCTCTTTCCTATGTCTTTCTTCTATGCTTCATAAAGCATAAGATGTATTTCATAGTGCTAAGCATGATGCCATAATCATTGAAAGGAGAACCATTGGCCAGACTACACAGGGGAAATTTTCATTCTTTCCTCTTTAAGAGCAGAGGCATCACGAGGGGGGTAATTGTTGCGGACCCTACCAGGTGTCCTTCCCAAAGGGGATGATGGAGTCTCCACTCTGTCATTCCCTTTGATGAACTGTAGTGTAAATATTAAACAATGAATACTGCTTAAGCAATGATGGTTGTAGACATATAAGGATACTGATAGGATGGCTGGGCCATACAAGGGGGCTGCAATGATGGCTGGGGACATATATAGGGGGTATTTTAGGAGGTTCATGAGAGTGACGCTGCTTAAGAGTATGAGAGTAAAATACTCTTACCAAAAGTAACTTATAAAACAGTCCTTCCACCAATATAATCTTTTACAAGATTGTCTATTTAAGGTATTGCAAGCTATAACCTTAAATTTTCAAATATGGATTAGTGGGGACACTAATGGAAATATCTTTAAGCATCTGTAGGAAGTATCACTGAAATATTGTTCATGAGTTACATGAATATGGTCAATGAAACATTCTTTACGATATATGAGAATAAAACAGGCTAAGGAAAAAATTTAATTTTGCCAATCGATGTATGCCAATTCTAAACAAATCAAGAAATAGTAAAACAGTCATTGTGATCCTTGACTTTGTCAAGGTCACAAGAATACCAAGGAACTCAGACAATGGAATTATCTGTCTTTATAAGCACTAGCAGTAAAGGAGATTTAATCTAAAAATCTACTATTGCAAGATAGATAAAAATCTTTATTAAAGAAGATCTAACTATTAGCTGTATTACAAAAATATAAAGCAGGAAGGGGGGGGCACACAAGAAAGGGGAACTTTTAGATTGGATAAGGTGGACTGGGTCTATCTAACTGAATCCAGATCAATTGTTACTGAAGTACCAATGTATTCAAACCAGACTTAAGTATTTTGTATTTGTTATCAATCAGAGACAATTGTCAATATTTGTATTTGTCGAAATGAATTATATGCCAAAATCAATAACATCTACTTCCAACATTAATTAAATATATGCTAAAAATACGTAATGACACAAATCATAAGAGCTGAACAAACCAACAAGCTCTTAAATTGATAATTACGGTCAAACAATTGACAGGTAATCTTAGATTGTTTTAAACATAATCCCAATTTCACATGAACACATACAGAAAAAAAAAAAAAGGAAAACAGATCATGCAGTCAGTGGTACAGACTATTTTGCCTACACATATGCAGAAAGTGCTGGTGTGTAAACATGTTAGCAATTAAGTGGGTTAAAAAGTAACTTTAACTGGAACAACTAAAACAATGGACTAAACTCAATATAATTAAAGCGAGCATATAAAAGCATAAAACAAGCACCACAATTAAATAGACATAGTGCACCTCAGCCAAACTAAAAGTCCCCCTTTCTACTTTTCCCCCTTCATGGTTTATTTTTGTTACCTCATTTGGGACTTATGAAGTAGCACCCTGGGCCTGGACTATATATGGGCACGGTTTTTTAATAATAATTTTTAGTCTATGCGACGGGTCCCCTTCCCTCATTACACCTTTTCCCATTCTTTCAATTTATTACCCGGATTACAATTATGAAGATCAAAATACCTGAAGGAATTAAAGTCTATCTCACTAGGCATTTGGTAATCTCTTGGACAGAGAAATTATATCCATTATTTAAAAAGAAGAAAGTCGTCTCGCCTCATCCTTTACAAAACGTTAAAGCATTAATATTTTGGTCTCAGCTATTGCTAAAATCAGTAGAACTCCTGAATTCTCAATGGCAATATGCTGCCCACTATATTATTGATTATTAATATGTATTTTTCAGGAACATGCTTCCAGTTCAAAGCGAAGTAGAAGACAAAGGAAGAAAGGAGTGTGACCTTATATGCATCTTTTATCTTTCCTGTCCGGATATTTATGAAAAGATGGGTTAATGCAATACATACAAGCTGTCATAAAAGGGTCAAGGGAACCAGTTTAACAGGTAATAATCTAGTTTTATAACCCAATCCAATAAACAGAAATTATTTCCAAACTGATTTGGAATCTGTCCTTACAACAAACTTACAGAACAACAGATCTTGCAGCGGGGGGGGGTGCAGGCTTCTCGGAGAAGCCTCCACCCCCCTGACTGCAAAAAGGGGTGGAGTTTACAGACACCAGGGATTCCCCCGACTCCCCGGTGGGCCAGTCCGACGCTGAGCGGCGGCATAAACACCCGGCGGGCCATATAAATGTCCTAAGCGGGCCGCATGTGGCCCGCGGGCCGTAGTTTGAGGACCCCTGAACTAAAACAATGGACCAAACTCAATGTAATTAAAGCGAGCATATAAAATCATAAAACAAGCACCACAATTAAATAGACCTAGTGCACCTCAGCCAAACTAAAAGTCCCCCTTTCTACTCCTTTACTTTCCCCCCTTCATGGTTTATTTTTGTTACCTCATTTGGGACTTATGAGGTAGCACCCTGGGCCTGGACTATATATGGGCACGGTTTTTTAATAATAATTTTTAGTCTGTGCGACGGGTCCCCTTCCCTCATTACACCTTTTCCCATTCTTTCAATTTATTACCCGGATTACAATTATGAAGATCAAAATACCTGAAGGAATTAAAGTCTATCTCACTAGGCATTTGGTAATCTCTTGGACAGAGAAATTATATCCATTATTTAAAAAGAAGAAAGTCGTCTCGCCTCATCCTTTACAAAACGTTAAAGCATTAATATTTTGGTCTCAGCTATTGCTAAAATCAGTAGAACTCCTGAATTCTCAATGGCAATATGCTGCCCACTATATTATTGATTATTAATATGTATTTTTCAGGAACATGCTTCCAGTTCAAAGCGAAGTAGAAGACAAAGAAAGAAAGGAGAGTGACCTTATATACATCTTTTATCTTTCCTGTCCGGATATTTATGAAAAGATGGGTTAATGCAATACATACAAGCTGTCATAAAAGGGTCAAGGGAACCAGTTTAACAGGTAATAATCTAGTTTTATAACCCAATCCAATAAACAGAAATTATTTCCAAACTGATTTGGAATCTGTCCTTACAACAAACTTACAGAACAACAGATCTCTTGTTTCTGCAGTAGTAACAGGCGATAAGGACAATACTACAGCATGTTGGGTCACAAATTACCCCTATACATGATAATTTAAACATGTAGTAAATATAGCTAAAAGATGACCAATGTATGTGTACTCATTAACATGTGCCAGTTCAATAGGAAAACATCTGGCTGTTATGCCATCAGGATCAGACATCACATGTTATCAGGATCAGACATCACTTATTAGATTGCACTAGATTAGGCATGTCAAACTCACGGCCCTTGGCCACATGCGGCCATCTCACACAGGGAGGTCCAGCGAAAAGGGTCTGCAGCAGTTATACAGGAGAGCTGATAGAAAAGCCTTTTTAGCTGTTGTATAACTGCTGCATCAGCCGATAACAGGAAACACAATAACATTTATGGCCAGTGTCACACAGAAGAGTTAGAAGACGGTGCGCACCACGGAGGAGAGACACAAATGGAAGGTATCAAAGGCAAGTAAGGTATAAACGGGTGACTGGAGACTACTGAATGGGGAATTCAGTGAGAGCTGGAGCCATATGAATGGAAAATACTGGGGAGCTGGAGTCATATGAATACGTAATACTGGGGAGCTGGTGCCATATGATGGGGCATACTGGGAGTTGGGGAGACATTAGGAATACTGGGAGCTGGAGACACATGATGAGGATACTGGGAGCTGGAGAGACATGACCGGGAATACTGGGAAGGCTGGAGACATATAATAGGGATACTGGGAGCTGGAGAGACATGATGGGGAATACTGGGGAAGCTGGGACATATGATGGGAATACTGAGAGTTGGATTCACATGATGGAGAACACTGGTGAGGCTGGAGATATATGATGGGGCATACTGTGAGCTGGGAAGAAATGATTAGGAATACTGGGAGCTGGAGACACATGATGAGGATACTGGGAGCTGGAGAGACATGATGGAGAATACTGGCGAGGCTGGAGATATATGATGGGAATACTGGGAGCTGAAGATATATGATGGGGAATACTGGTGAGGCTAGAGACACATGATGGGGATACTGGGAGCTGGAGAAAAATTGCATAAAAGAATCTTTATGGTTTTTGAATCTTTGGGGTTTTGAGATTGACATGCCTGCACTAGGTCATCAGGTCAGATCAGATATTATAAATATTACATTTTGTGGTGTGGTGATACTTTTTGGAAATTTTGAATGCTACACTATTCTTGATCTTTATGCTTCTTGATGTACGATGTATCCATACAATTAGTTTACCTGATCTGTTTGAAGTGTGAAGTCTTTCTCAAGATTTTGTTTTGAAAAATCACTTGTACTGCAGTCTGAATTAATATTTTCAGAAATAAATTCAGCATAAGGAGCTCTGTTTTCCTGTTTTAATAAAAAAACATATAAATTACTTACATAACTATTTCCTATTATTTGTGACAATAGACCTGATTTACAGTTAAGGGTATATTCTGTATGATAGCCTGCGGAGGCTAGCATATGGAACTGATGATGCACAAGCCCACATGTAGGAGAGCAGGTCACTCCCCCTGGTTATTAACTTAGAATCCGCCCCAAAGAACATACCCACCCAGAGCATAAAACTGTTTTATGTGAGATACAGAAATTGAGACTGAAGCAGGCCATGCACTACAACAATTATTTGTCACAGTAGCGACACCTTTTCTGTTGTGACCAATAATCATGCTTGCAGAGTCTGTTGAGCACAGGCTACTGATTGGCTGGCTATCAAGCGAGCAGAGAGCAGACCCTAGGCACTCAGTCTGCATTACTCCTGACAACCAGTGGGAATGGAGACAGGAATTAACAGGGCAGTATGTGTAGCATCGCCACCTCCTGACTGGAGTTTCCCCATCTCATTGACTTCATAATTATCTGCATGTACAGCTGTAATATGAAAGCAGAGCGAGATGGAGTTAGTGAGGGAATACTATGGCCAGGATGAAAATGACCACACACTACACAATATCATTATCATGGGTCAGATATATTTTAGGAAGGACAAAAGATAAAATTATTGGACCTAAATGGGTTAAGACCATTCTATTGAAGTTAGTAAAAAAAAACTTCTCTACACATTGCACTGATTAGTTCAACTGGGTTTAGTACCAACCTAAATGTGTTTGGTGTTATAATTCAAGCCAGAATTTTTGTTACTCAGTTTTTCAGCTAAAAATAGCATAAAATTTGACATTAATATTACAATAAATGCAATTATTATTTTTGGAGGCATTAGTAAGTTGTAGCAATGAAGTCTATTTTTAACAACTACAAAGGGGACATGCATATAACGAGAAGAAGAAGAATATAAGCAGAATACACTCCAGACCTCAGATAAGATAAGAAAGTACTTTGTTTGTCGGGACACCCCGACGGGAGAGCCGCATAGCGGAGGAGACGGAGCATCGGACAGTTAAGACTCTGATCTTTACATGCTGTATTTTATTTGATGTCTGGTACGCAGATTTGATTTGTTTCTAGTAAAAGATTTATGTGTGTGTAAACATTATCACGCTATGGTCCTTTCATTTTCTTTATTGTACACACGCTGAGCTGCTGCTGGAGAGGAATTCTGCTGAGACCTATGGTTTTCTATCTAAAAGTGTGACCATTACAAGTGTTTGGTATGCAGATTACTAGTAACTAATACCTAATACACATTATATATATTGCACATTGGGGTGACTTAATTTAATCCCCTTCACCATTACGCTTTTTTGGTTTTTGAAATTATTGCACTATAATACTCCATATCTTTCTTTCCTTTTTTTCTTCCCCTTCCCCCCATATTTTTCAATTATTTTTTCAACTCATTTTTTCAACATCCTCTGAGCACGTTGCACTTTACCTGAGAGACTGAATTTAAAGAACACTGTAATTTGGCGCTTTTTAATCCAACACCCCTTTGAACTTGTTTTTACCATTATAAATCTGGTAATACAGCAGACTTAGTCCAGGATTAGAGCTGCCCCCTGCACCTTTGGTATAACTACAGTAACCTCATTTCTACACTACTTAGAAGCTAATTGGCGCTGGTGAATCCTGTGCCCTCTTTTCTCTCTCTCTCTGTGTGTATATATATATATATATATATATATATATATACATACAGGTATATCATAGCCCTTTAAGTACAAGAGCTGTTTTTCTTTGCTCTGGGTTTCTATTTGTTAAACTACTACCTTCACAAGTCCTGACAGCTTTTGGCTGAACATTCATATTATCATGTGAGCGGATTACTGTTAGTTAACACAAATAGCTGCATTGTTAATAAAATATGTATTACATTGTAGATATAATAAAATAGCCATATACCTGTATCAGATTTGGAGAAGTAACCTGTGCATATCTTACTTCTTCTTTATCCTCATTCCTTAGATCTTTATCCTCATTAACCTGTATGTCCTTCTGACCACTTCTCGTATGCTTCTCATCCTTGTTTTGTCTGGGACTCTTTAGACTGAATGTCTGCTGTCTAGATCGCTTGAAACAATGAATATAAATTTTTTAGTATACAAAAAAAAAACTAATACATGTAAATAGGACTTAGGACTGGATCTAGGTTTCCTACAGTATGCTAGGTGAGAGGGGGAAGATATTTCAATTTTACAGAAAGGGAAATCTGAGTACCTTTTGCCTATCCAGAGTTCCGCGCCATTCCGCATTTTTAAGCGAGGACGGCACAGAACTCTTAAGGTAGGATCGTATGTCTGTACGTGTGAGAGAACTAGTCTCTCTTTGCATGATCTGAGGCCAGATCCCCATACTGTGGCTGTGCTCAGTGCTCTACAGGTATTGTAAGTCTGGAAACAGTGAGTAATGAAGATGAAAAGGATATTTCTGAAAACATCTGTTGTAACTCATAGCAACCAGATCAGATTTTAATAAAACATCTTTCTATATATTAGAAAATGACTGAACATATTCAGTTGTCTGCTGTGGATTATAAAATCTATTTCCTTTGTAAAACTTTTTATACCTGTATCTATACATTAATCCTGTAATGTAAAAAGAGTCTATGTGAAATACAAAGGTCAGAACAGATGGTTTTAGCTGCTTGTAGAGAGTTATAGGAATATGACCTGTCACCTATCCTTTAATTTGACATGACACAGCATCCAGACAAGTATTCATTGCACAATAGATTGCTCTTTCATATAAGAATTTTCACCATTTTAGCCACTACAAACCTGTACATATAAGAATTCTGGCAAGTTACAGGACGTTTCCTAAAGAGAATTAGAATGTCCAAAATCTGCTCTGCACTGGATGGGATAATTTCTACTATTTCGAGAACGCTACTGAAGTGAAAAGACACTCAGCACCTATTTCATAACTAAACCAAACAACATGAAATCTAAGGACTTCAAGGCTGGAATTCTTTGCTAGGTAGTAAATATTCAGAGAGTGCATTCATAAATAGTGCATGGTCTCGCAGCAGGGTGCTGGATCATACAGGAGATGAGAGAAGATTTCACAGCTCAGAGGTGTCTGCCTGGGCTCTTCCGTATGCTCTTTCATCCACAGCTTCACACTACATATTCTACAGCATTGGCCAAAGTGCCAAGAAGTGGGTGGGGTGATTGTACAGCCATGGAAACGGAAATCAACCTGCAAAACTTTTTCTGTTAGTCTGCTTTATGTATAAGTATGTACAGCAATATCCCCTTCCCGCATGTGCCACATTGGTTTGGCTTCAGTGTATAGTAGTGACTAATCACCAAATAGGCAGAATCTATTACAGAGCATTCATATAAACAACCTATTACTATTGTTATTGGTCTGGATGTCCTAGTTGTAGGAAACATCGGACCTACAAATAGTTGTTTCTATGCATACTGAAAACTCTGGGAGTGCATTGCTTTATATATATTTAATATTTATATTTTGGCAAGTGCAGTGACATTTAGAAATATACAAACTTCTCAATGGCTGTCAACTAATATATGTAACTTGCAAGACAATTTTGATCTATATAGAGGGAGGGAGAGATACAATCACGTACACACATAGATATATCTATATATTTATTTTCAACTATTTTTCTCAAGATATGATGTGGAGGCCAATGCAAACAATAGCAATCATAGGAAAGAGAGCTAGCAATACAAGGGAGATGTGGTTTATGTGCATGATGAGTAGCTCAGCATAATACAGTGATTTAGAAGCATGATGTCTACTAATGGTTATATTTTTCCTTTACACATAAGTAAATGTACGTGTTAAGAAAGTTTGCACCATACATTAGGTTTAGTAAATATTAAAAGGTATTCTTGATTTGTTGATATACATTGTTTTTTTCCATAGGGTCGGATCTAGACCCCCGCATAGGACCGGACCTAGCACACCCTCCGTACATACCCTCCGTACATACGGGGGTCTGTCCGTCCATCAGAGAGGGTAGTGCATGCCCCCTGTCACTCCCCTCTCTCATGTGGGCTTTATGGCAGCTTACGCTGCCATAAGTCTGCCTTATGTCAATCTGTACAACCGCTGATCCGCACAAGTGTGGGAGCCACTTTCCACACTGTACAATTACAATGCTTCCCCCCACTCACTTTAGTGGGCAGAGATGAAGCACATCCCAGCTAAGTTCTGTACGATTCTTAGTACGCTAGTGTTACTACTGTAACACTAGCACAACATCTGGAGGGCACATGTGCCCTCAAATCAGGGCACTTACACACCTTGCGTGCACAAGTGGCCTGACGTTCTCAGGTCTGGATCCAGCCCATAATCCTTTATTTCTTTTTCTGATTAGCAAAACCACACTGCATGTAGAACATTATATATATATATACATCTCTGCTGCATACATATACACCTGCATACTCACATCCCTATTTGTTTCTTGTGAGGATGTCTCGATGACAGGAATCCTCTTTCCTTTCTACAAAAAACAAACAACAAAGAACCCCCCACCCAACCAATATTAGTTTCTGAGATGCTCTGGAAGAGAGAGACAACAAAGAATTACATTTAGTGCCAGTAATAAATGCATTACCCTTTAACCACCTGATTGTCAACTGATTTCCATATTTTATTCTAGCACAATCTTTTAAAACATTTGGATTAGACTTTTAGACCCAGATTCACAACACCGGACGTATTGCATATACTCAATCTACATAACGAAAAGATACATAGATTACGTAAAAAAGTTACTACGCATGCACAGTAGAAAATATCGGGAAACACCGGATGTATATGCAATACGTCCGGTGTGAAACCAGTCTGGTTTTCCGTTCTGGGCATTCACACACATCCGAGCTACCAGATCAGAACACAATTTGCCTAATCCAGAATTAAAGAGAAATCTTACATCTGATGGGGTAGTCAATTATCTAGTTGGGTTGGCTAAAAAAGGGGGAAGAAGCATTTTTTACATCTTTACATAGTATTTCAGTAATATGTGTTTGTGTGTGTGCACATTGGAGGTCTGTATTAAGGGTGTAAAAAGCACATGGGGCATTTAAGGAGTCTGGGAATGGTATATACCAGAATATATGTGGGGTATTCTAGTATATGCCATTCCCAGAATATATAGTAATTTTAATCAGATTTTATCAGTTTTTTAATAAACTATGTCATTACCGTGTGTAAAAAATATTATAAAAATGTCCACATATTATTTTTTTTCCACATAGTCATCAAACATTTAAGAACAATATATAGTCAAAACCTTAATACAATTATTATAAAGTATTTCAGGATTTGTTGTATATTAAATGATCAGGGAGGGTGCGGCCAGGTAAAAGGTGGTAATTTTTATTGAACATATTAATTTTATTTTTTTTGTCCTAGGCTTGACTGGGCTTAGAGTCGTCCCTGGATATGGCTATTAGAAGTTGGTTGGAACAAAGTTAACAGAGTAATTGCATGTCTATATATGGCAGACCTGTGTACTTTTCTGTGTTTTTTCCACACTTGCTCTTTTTACCTAGCTGCACTATACTTTTCTGTGCTTTTTCCACACTTGCTCTTTTTATCTAGCTGCACTATACTTTTCTGTGCTTTTTCGCACACTTGTTCTTTTTAACTAGCTGCACTGTACTTTTCTGTGCTTTTTCTACACTTGCTCTTTTTACCTAGCTGCACTGTACTTTTCTGTGCTTTTTCCACACTTGCTCTTTTTATCTAGCTGCACTATACTTTTCTGTGCTTTTTCGCACACTTGCTCTTTTTACCTAGCTGCACTGTACTTTTCTGTGCTTTTTCCACACTTGCTCTTTTTACCTAGCTGCACTGTACTTTTCTGTGTTACGGATCTGATCGCATCTGATAATCACAAATTTGCACACAGAAATCAGATGTCTGCATCTGACCCAATATGTAGATTTTACCTTCAAAAGGGTTAATGAAGGTTAATAATCTTCCTAGAGATAGCCGAGTAAAAATTAAATAAATAAAAAATCTCCTTACATGTTTTTTCTGGATAACATATGAAACATCAGCAGTTATTAAAAAAGATGTGACCTAAGGAATAATGGAACAATTGGAAATATAGGGGAACTATAGTTATCCCCAACAGATCAGGGTGGGGGAAGGGTCTGTTCTAACAAATGACTTGAAGTGTTATAGCAGCTTTGTGAAAACCCTCTTTCTGTAATCACTTTCTTACATGAAAAACTGGACAGTCTGCACAGGTAATACTTTAGTTAATACCTTTCCTTTGTTGTAGAAAGCAGAGGTCATGTGCTCTGGTGTGTTCGTAGGTAGATGGGAAGATGGTGGGTAAGAGGAGTCTGCATCTGGAAAAAAAAAAAATATATACTTTAATATATTTTCCCTTTTTCAACAAATATTTTATAAATACATGCCAAATTGTAATGGGTAATTAGGAGCAGGTGTGCCATCATTATACAAGAGAGATTTGATCAAATATAATCCATTGAATAAGTCAGCAGTGTACAGACACAATACATAAAAATGATATAATAAGTATTGATCGAATCCAGATCAGTCACCATTGTAAGGGCCAGATTTACTAAGCTGCGGGAAAGGAAAAGTGGAGATGTTGCCCATAGCAACCAATCAGATTCTAGCTCTCACATACTCTCTTATATACTAGAGAATGTCAGCTACAATCTGATTGATTGTTATGGGCAACATCTCCATTTTTCATTTAAAGCAAATCTGGCCCTAAGTGTGAACAGATTAGAAAACTTAAGGCAGGGTTCCCGATGTCTGAAGTCAATGTGAGCCTGTTACATACCAGCACTAAGGCATGGATACCTTACCTGCTTCATGGTTGTCGATTGTTATGTAATTTTGAGAAAATAACTTTTTTTATATCGAACGACCAGCAGCCTGACTTATTCTAGGACAGATCTTCAAGCGCTCACTCAAAACGCACCGGTTCAGGCTAGCCTGCCCCTCCTCACATAAGCAGTCCACTTTGTTCCCCCTCCTTACGTCTTCTGTAAGTTCATCCCTCCCACTTAGTGTGTTAGCTCATGTGAGCAGGGCCCTCCATCCTAGTGTTGTTCCCTCCTCTACCACTCCCCCCCTCAATTCGTACCCTCTTGTCCCCCTCTGCTACCCTTTTAGCCCATCCCCACCTGGTGGCTCCCTCTCGACCTCTAACTGTGCTCTATCCCCTCTTCCCTGATCTTGCAAGCTGGACACCTTGTATTTTATTATGCTTTCCTTCCTTGCCCTGTGTGTATATTTTGTTGTTGTATTTTGTACGGTGCTGTGAACACCTTGTGGTGCATTATAAGAAATAATAATAATAATAATAATAGGACACCTGTGGCTTAAAAAGCACGATCCCTGTATCAACTGGGGAAGCAAGATAACACTGGGAAGGCAAGATAACACTGAGAAGGTAAGGTAATACTGAGAAGGTAAGGTAATACTGGGAATACAAGAAAAAATCACTTAAAAACCAACTAGAAAAGCTAGAGGCAGATAAGAGCAGAGTGACCAGATGCTATAACCGGCAGCACATGGGAGCACTGTCAGTTCTTTAAAACAGTTTGATTGGCCAGCAGCCCTTCTTCCTCTATTCTGACAGGCTGGTACCCAGCAAGGACATTGAGGAGATGGAGAAACGCAGGAACACCAGGATTGAGGGCATTGTTTCCTACACAGCTAATTTGCATGCCATCATGCAGACTGAGGGGGTTCTATGGTGAGGGATTAGAATTTTTTTTAGGAGGGAATTAGTATGAACTGATTTGTGGGGGATAAGTCAATGTGAATTAAGATAAGTGGAGTTTATGAACTGGGGTTAGAGGTGAACTGTGGAAAAGGGTGGCTAATTTATTGAGAACAAAAGGGAAGAAAAAAGGAAGGTCGGTTAAACCTGAATGAGTTAAACACCGAGGTTGGGCCTGGCAGGTTTCTAGGTAGTAACTGGGATAAGTATCATTTTGGCGGGAACCAATTAGTAGGTGAGTTTATTTGATTGGGTTAGGAGTTGCCAATAGATTGTCAGGTGTCAGTGATAGGTTAGCTCCCTTGGTGATAGTGGGGGTTATAAAGGGATATGTTGGAGGGTATGAGGCAGATTTTTTCTTTAGGACAAGTGGTGGTGGTCGTTTGAAGGGTTTGGGGCTTCCCTTCCAACCCAGCCTAATAGAGCTATGGGTTAGGGGTTTTTTTTGAGTTGTAAGATAATAAAAAAAAAAAAGGAAAAAAAGAATAATAATAATTGTGATATATGGTGTTAGGTGAAGGAAGATGTTTATACCTTTATTTGGTGAAGTATGGTAAGAATTGTGTTATATTGCAGCAGAAAAGGCAGATGCGTAGCTAATACGTGGCTTTGTTACAGAACTTTTTATGCTACAAGCTGTTTGAAGTTGTATGTTAATGCCCTATTTTGAGAAGGTGGGTTGAACACGCAATTGGCGGGAGTAAATCTTTTAAACGCAATTGGTGTCTTTGTTCTTGATCAGTTATGGTGCGCAAATGGCGCATTTAGGGGTTACGCCCTGGTGACCGGCCCCTTTGAAGTTTGATAGATCAGTTGATATTGAAGTGTGATATTTAAGTTTATGCAATTGTTATATAAGGATGCTCTCAGGATATCACTACACATTGCCTTTATTCGCCACCTGTTTTTTGATAACATTCATTTGTATTGCAACTTTAAATAAAGCTGCCAAAAAATGTTATTGCACAAATATTGGTATTTGTGTATTTATTTATTATGTATGCAATTTAATGTGTTTATGTTTAAGTGGGGGAATAAAATGACAAGGCATCAACCATTAGGTGGTTTAGGGGTTAATTTAGCGTGAATTTAGAAACAAAGGGAGTTCATTTTAAATTACTGTGAACTAAATAAATGCTCTCCCCACTACTGGCATTATGGAGACTCCAGGGGCTAGATTTACTAAGGACAGCGATTTCAACCAAATCGAGCTTAGTAAATCTTGCCCCAGCTCTCTCTGTCAGAAGCACAATGTGCAGAGTGATGATGTTGAAAAGAACTGTGAAAAGGACTTTGACAGTGAGCAGAGGAGTCAGTAAGTTGTCCAAGCAGCAACAACTAATTTTTTTTAATAAGCTGATGTATTCATTCTGTATGAGAGTAAATTAAACCAGTAAAACTTCATTTAATATTACTTATCACTGTTAGAATGTACAAACCAAAGCAATCCAGTAAAATGAATGTAATGTCTACCTTGTACCACTAGAGAGAACTATTGCGCAGAAACAAATATTCAGGATTTTTCAAAGTTTTCCGTTTTTTCCATGATGTTATGAATATTTTTTTAAGTGAAAGTGCTGAAACAGGAAGTTGCCACGTTTCCAGTTATAAAGAATTAAAATAATGAGCATATATATTATGTTTTAACTGCTAATATTAAATTAGCAAATGATTAGGCAGCAGATTACAACCTTGTATTTAATTAAGAATTACATAATTTTACAATGCCAAGTGCTTTTGGATTGTGGAATCAGTGACTAGAGATAGAATCATGTGTCAGAGGAATTTAAAAATAACAGAAATTCATATAAATGCTGCAATTTCAACAAATTTTTGTCATTTCTATAATTTTTTTTCTAAAAGTTTTTTTTTACATTTATATGTGCCTCTAAATTAGTATATTACTGATTTCTCTAGGCAAAAAGGGGTTTAACACTTCAAAATACAGCCTGTTATAATGGATGAAAACTCAACTCCCTCCCAGCAGTGTGTAGAAGTGGTAGTGATGATAGTGCTGTGGCACAGACATGATGAGGAAGGTTGTTTTGTGATGAGAGATGACTGTCCGACCTTTCTGAGCCCCTTGAAGCCGCAGCCTAGACATGGAGGCTCCAGAAACCGTTCAGTACTGACAGAAGGGTGGCAATGCTAGCCAGACGTAAGATGCCATCACTATCTGTAAAGTGGAATGATGCTGCTGTAGACTTAATTTACTAACAAAAAAAGCAGTAAAAAGATTCACCCAATTGCATTTGACTGCACACATGGGGGCAGAACTACAAGAACAGGCAACTCAGCATGTAGAGCATGTGCCAATCCTGAGCGGGCTCTGTGTGATCCAAAAGCACTCACAATGGTACCTTTGAATGTCTATGCAAGTACAAAAACATTTTTTTAAATGACTGTATTTGTTCACCTGCACAGTGCTCCAGCAGCGATTTTATAACTTTTCTTTTGCGTTTAAATGGTGATATTCTAGGTTATGGGTTGTCAGCCCCTTGAAGTTAGACATAGTGCAAATATTTTGACGTAAACAGTGCTTATTTCTATCTGTATTCAGCTCTGGATCAGGATGAGTTGCATGAGCACACCCCTACTGTACATTGATTACATGCTGCCTCTTCTTCCCTACCACAACATGTCCTTCAGAATGCAAGCGGCGAACAGGTCTGAATCGATCTGATGCTGTTTCTGAGAATGCACAGTGCTAAATCACACCAAGATTGGCTCTGTGAGTCTAATTATAGGAGAGTTATGACAGAGCTATATAGAATTATATAACAGAAATATGTTTTACTGTCTTTAATAATGATGTTTTATCTGCCTTGGAGGAACTCAGTTTTTAATAGGTGATCACACACCAATGTGAATCACTTCGGATAGAGAGACACATTAAACTGCACAATTAACTAGTGTGCAACTGTCTGTTTTGTGCTAATGTGGAAAAACACGGGCAAAGTGAAAAAATGACTGTGGTTACAGAGGGTCAGTTCTAGCTGGCAATAAGTGGCCAGGTCTGGAGGACTCCAGTAATGGATGAATACACGGTATGGAAAAGAGAGAGAAATTGGCCTGAATGAACAACCAAATAATTTTTTTATTATCATTAGAGCTAAATAAAATAAGCTTCTACATGGACTGACGTATCCGTATGAGTGTATGCTGGCTGTCCTCTCATACGGATACATCAGACCATGTATAAGCTTATGTATAAGCCAGCATACACACAAACCAATATGGCAAAGAAGAAAGAAGACCTGCATGTTACATCGCTCTAATACATCGCATTAGACGCGCAGTACAGGTATTTCTAACAACATAAGCTGATTTGAGATACTAGCCACAGTGTGTAGCTTGTCAGATACAAGTACAGAGTACAATGCATTATCTGAATTACTGTACAAATATAAACCAATGCTCGTATGTTATTCATTACAACACAATGTGCATCTGCTCCATATGAGAGTCCTGTCAAATAATAATGTACAATATAGGCATACCTATCAACAGCCCATCATAAGGCTGCACTGGAAGGATATGTTTAGTTATTTTACAGACTTTGTACATGATCTTTGTGTGGTCTCTAAGAACTTGGTGTATTGGTGTATGCGTAAAGAATGGAACTGGAGAAAACTTTTTCTTCTAATAGCAAAATCAATATATAACCAATAGCAAAATAAACCCAAACAACAAGTTCTGGCTTAACAGAAAACACAACTGAATCAGAAAACTGTGATGCAATTGCTATGGAGAACAATTTCATACTAAAGGTGGTCATTAAAATGTTCACAAATTCAACATATTATGATGATTGTTTATATCTATAAAAAGTATCCCATTATTTTAATTCAGGGATGTCAATTTGTTTCAAAGGTAGGGATTTTTCCTGTGTATGTGTATTGTTTATTGTTGCAATTTTAAAGAATCAATGCAGTGATTAAGTCAAAAACGTTCTTTAACTTTTGTTTATTGGACACACAAAGAAAACAACAACATCCAATACAGGAAAAAAAGAGAGGGAGAGGGGGAGAAATAAAAGTCAAGTGGCAACCTAAAAGTTGCTGGGGCAGAGGGAAGGAGAGGGGATGTAGAAAAAGCCAAGGGGATGAATCAACGACTCTCTGTCTTAGCACAGGTTAGAATAGGGAGCTACTATATTACATTTTACTATATATATATATATATATATATATACATAGAAACATAGAAACATAGAAAGTGACGGCAGATAAGAGCCACATGGCCCATCTAGTCTGCCCATTTGTTTATTGAAAACTATACTGACCCTAGACCCTATTTACCCTCAATTGGGGTTACATTTTAGGATACCCTTATATTTATCCCAAGCATGTTTAAATTGCTCTACTGTATTGGCCTCAACCACCTCAGACGGGAGAATATTCCATTTATCTATCACCCTTTCAGTGAAGTAATTTTTCCGCACATTTCCTTTGAATCTACCGCCCTCCAGTTTATATCCATGCCCTCGTGTTCTATTACACCTTTTCTTTTGAAAAATGGTACCCTCCTCTAGCTGGTCACAACCCTTGATGTATTTGAAAGCTGCTATCATGTACCCCCTCTCCCTTCTCT
>WWET01001151.1:223387-234355 GCA_011038615.1 Limnodynastes dumerilii
TATCTGCTGATCAGGCAGCTGGTAGGAACGGTATTGCCACACTGGATAAATGGAGATTCTCACTCCTTATTGTTAGCCCCAACTTTGTTGTGCTTCAGAAAGTTCTGTTTAACGCAGTCCTATTTGTATTGAGACAAGGGGACCCCTGTGGTGGAGCAGATAAAAGGTATGTATTTCGCGGGTCGTAGTTAGCTTCCAAATTGACTGGTATATGTAGTATAATTAGCAAGTAGAAGGCTTGGACTATATATATGGAGCGGACAGTTATTCAGAAAAGATTATTTAGAAGGAGCAAGTTACTTAGCATTCTTGCGTTGCCCACTGATGTAATGCAGCGATTTAGCAGGAGAAAACGGCACCGTCCGGTTAGATGGAAGTTCACGTGGTGGGACTGTGTCCACGCGCCGCTCAGGCAGCTTGATGTTACTGCGCTGTCAGATATAGAGTAACGTGAGCAATAGATGGCATGCAGCTGCAGGTACAGGCTCCATACAAAGATGTGATTACTTGCTGTCTCTCAGCCTTCCGCAAATGATATACAGTCCAAGGCACGCTGTGTGTAAAGGTTAGCTTGCGCACAGCTGCCCGCTGCTACGGCACCGCTAGGATAGCGGATCGTTGTATTAAAGTCCGATATAGATCAGGGGATAAGATACAATGGTATACCAGTGTGGCCAGTAAGATAAAAAGTGCTGTGGCTCAATAAAACAGCTCAACGCGTTTCTCTGCCCTACGGCAGTTTCATCAGGAGGGAAATCCTGTGTAGTAAGGGGGCTGGCTATTTAAACCTTCTTAATTATAACAGGTGGCGTGTTAACCCCTTAACAACCATCAAAAGAATAGCAAACTAACAAAATAACAAAATAGCATTGGTGCACGGAGGAATGTTTATGCTATAAATAAATAAGCAAATATACTTAAATGGCAAGACTTAACACATAATATTCTCAGTATAAATTACATAGTTATTAGAACAATGAGAGGATTATTCCTGAATTACTATGATTACTAGTCTATTACAGACGCATGTAATAATCAGCCCAGAGGCCAGTCTTTTTGGAATCCATTGGGTGATATAGATATTCATTCAGAATAAATGGATATATTCAAAGACACACTTAAAACATAGTATTCACAATAACAATTGCGTGTTGATACGATGGTTAATCTAAATTTTGAATTCATTGAATGATATATATTCATTCAAGATAGGTGGATACATTGTAAAGTAAACTTGAAACATAATACTCTCTATAACAGTAACATATTGATACAATGATTAGTCTAGAAACATTATGGCCATCAATATAATGATTACTCCTGAAATGCCATAAATACTAGTCTATTACAAGAGCATATAATAATCAGCATAGACCATTAAAAAATGCCCATGTATTATAGATAAGCTTGATAACTGTCAGAGGATGGTCATTACTATGCGTTAAGATGTTCCTGTGTCAGTATCAGACTGGTTATATTTGCAGATAAATTAATTTATAATATGAGGAATCAAACGTAGACAAGGGTAGTATACAGTGAAAGAAAATAAAATACTAAAAATAAATAAAATAAGTAGATAAATATCTGATATAGTTTCCACCTCTATGGTGATACAGATATCTGCAGGACTTAAGTCACCACTGCTACTCATTGTAGTGAGAATAATTAACAATTCTAATGATAGATATAATTTAAGAGGTCCGTAGGAAATATTAAATAAAAAGTAAGTAACACAGTTACATTTCAAAACTGTACTATATTGCAGTCCAATTTACAAATATCATCCCCAAAAAAATCTATGGTGATCCATACCGCAGAACTAAAGTCACTACAGAGAAGTCGACCATCCCGGAATGTGGCCCCAATTCTAATATAAGAAAAAGAGAATAATCCAAATTAAATGTAATTAATATGAGATTTAAAGGGGCAGTAGCAGACTTCACTCAAATTCTTGAGATTTGCAATGTACGGCTCACTCGTACATTCAATTAAAAGCGATCAGGGGGGGCATATGTTAGACATTATGAAAAATGGTTCAGTTCTATAGATTCATTTAGACCATTGGGGGTCATGGTATCTAGTCTAAAGATCCAGTGCGCCTTCTCTGAACGTTCCTTTGGTGTTCCGAAAATCTAATGTGGAGCTGCCTCGTGGTTCTACCAACATACTGCTTGCCACAATTGCAAGATAGTTGGTAGACCACGAAGCAGCTCCCACAATTGATACATTGTTTAATCAGGAAGGTCTCCTTCCCTCCACTTGAGCTGAATTGTTGTTGTCTGTTCTGTCCATAGCGGCACATGCTGCATATTTGTTGGGCACAGGTGAAAAAACCTTTTGGTTTCTCAGGAAGCCAAGTTATTTTCTCATTTATTTATTGTTCTTGGAAGTGGCTCCGAACTAGGAGATCTTTTAAACTTTTTGTCTTCCTTTTCTATGATGCAGGTACCTGACCTCACCTAATTACTAATAATAGGATACTACTTCCCCACTGTAATAAGCCAGTCCACAGTTTCGCCCCAAGATAGTGCCAGAACAAAGAGAGATCCTCCCCCAAGTAATCACATGATTGAGCTGCTGAAAAGATGGCAGCACTGTGTACCCCATAAAATAATCCCTGACCTCTATAGCTGGATCTGTGGTGTCTTAAAAAGGTGTGTATATCACTTTAAAAGCACCTCTTTAAAATTGCAGCAACTCTCTCACCTTGGGGTACCCAACCCCATAAAAGTATGCGTCAATAAAGATAAAATTTAGGAGGAGAGAAGTGCTATTCTCTGTGATAAAAAGCGATACAAAAATGCTATATTAATATGCAATAAAACATATACAGAGGGAATACCTTATTGCGCAATAAACAGAAATGTAAAAAAATCTGATAAAGCAGCGGCATACAAGGATCCCTAACTATATAAAATCGACCATGCCTTTAAGATAGTCCCATAAAAAGTCCTAATCAGGGTCCTTTATAAGTCCTATTTGATACTGAACCAGGGATTCTCATAGGCATCCAAACCCAATTGTCCGAGGTATGGGAGTGAGATGTAAACAACGCGGGGAACAGCTTCTCAAAAGCTTTTGAGAAAGGGCAGAGCCCGAAACGCGTTAAGTGACTTGTTGCAGGAAGAGACACCCGACACACGAGCGGCTATTACCAGGTCTGGAGCGTGGAGAGGTCGAGTGCAGCCGTCTCTGGACGTCCCGGCTGTTCCCCGCGTTGTTTACATCTCACTCCCATACCTCGGACAATTGGGTTTGGATGCCTATGAGAATCCCTGGTTCAGTATCAAATAGGACTTATAAAGGACCCTGATTAGGACTTTTTATGGATCTGTGGTGTCACCTGTGGGCAAAGATTCCATCATGAAAGGAGTATCACTGCCACTTCTAAATGTCCATACCACTACTTCTAAATGTCCATACCACTACTTCTAAATGTCTATACCGCCACTTCTAAATGTCTATACTGCCACTTCTAAATGTCCATACCACCACTTCTAAATGTCCGTATCATTACTTCTAAATGTCTATACTGCCACTTTAACAACTGATATAGACTATAAGAAATGTATTTTCTTTTAAAGCTGTATTATTTTTAAATAAAATATGCTACAAATGGTTATTAACATGCTGAAACATGCCAGCTTTAAATGACAACAAAGCCTAACATACAAGTTACTTCATTTTATTTAGTTTGGGTCATGTCAGTCAGCAGCTTCTAGTGTCATTGAGTAATACTCTGACCCTGGCCTGGTGTGTAGTAGTGAAACATGCTTAGTCATATATATTTATTGCACTACAGACTTGTGAGAGAGTCTAGACTCCCCATTTTCATTGTCAAATGAATAATAGACTACATTTTAAGGACTGTACGGCAAGGCATGCTAATATCTCAAAATATTATTTAAAATTGTTTAATGTTCAAACCTGATCTTGCTCTTTACAGATTATTTGAAAAAAAAACTTGGAAAGTCTTCTGAAAAATTTGTAAAATAAAGAGATCTTAAAATAATACAGATCCAAAGGTGGCATAGATAGGCATGCATATGGAGAGTGGGCGGTGGTATGCTCTTCCCCATGGATCTTCGTTCAGATACAAGTTCTGGACACGGAAGTGGATAAAAGAGCATCTTAGTAGCCATTGCTATTCAGTGGTATCCAGACAGCCATGAAATGTGTGTAACCGCACTTTGGACCAGATACAGAGTTTGAAAATAAGAGAGGAAAGTTACACCTGGGCAAAACCATGTTGATTTCAGGGAGAGTCAATTTCATTTTATTCTATGTATGCAGGGAGAATACTTTGCTTTTGCTTACTGCACACAGATACTGACCTGCTTCACTTTAACACTGTTATTTAGATTTGGGCTGGGAAACATCACCTCTCAACTCTAATACTGTTTGCAACAGATGAAATTTGACTCCCCCTTAAATCAACATGGTTTTGCCCAGCAGTAACTTTCCTCTCTTATTTTCAAACTCTGAATCTGGTCCTTGATGATTAACCAGATGACAATCTCATATTAACATGTCACTGGCAAATAAATGAGTGATACAAGCTGTAAATACAAAGATCAAGCAAAGACATGCACCCAGAACAGATTCACCATTAAAGATATAATATATTGTCAGCAATATGAAGCATGTGAATGTCTTGTATGCATGAAGTCCAAATGTACTATCAAAGATGACTGTGAATTCAAGTCACGTGACAAATGGTAAAAGCTTTTCTCTGGTTTACAAAAGTAATATGGAAGAAATTAAACCCTTGTTAATGGAGAGTGTATGACATCAGACATAATAGGGGAAGGTTATCTTTAATGACCTGTTTCTCCTACACTTACTTTAAACATACACATATGTATGGTATACTCTTAGTTTAAGTGCAAGAACAGTACCCATTACAAAAGATGAGTGTGTGAAATGACAACATCAATGCTACCTTCCATATAAATATTAATGTGGTATATTACCTGTTACAGAAGAGCAGTTGAGGTTACCAGGCATAGGTAGAGTGACTAAATGCCGTTAAGAGAAAGATGAGCATTTTTTTTGGGTGACACAAAAGACAAAGGGATCTGGTCTGTTTATAGACCCTGAAATTGTAACAAATCTTAATTGATATCCACTGTAGAATATGTCAGTTAAAAGAGTTAAGACCAATAGTGAAACTTGAAGCCACACACATGCAGCAGTTATACAACTAAATGTATTTAATGCATTGCAACTCAAATTTGATTTTCAAATAGCAGTAAAATCATAAATACCAGTGCTTTTTTTGTAAGATAAAAGGTGCCGGAACTTACATCTACTCAAGCGCGACTACACGACCAATCACAAGCAGAGCAGCGCCACAAGCCGAGCAGTGCCATCACAATCAGCATGGACGAAATATGCATGCATGGGACTCGACACACAAGCAGCCTGCATGCACCGTTTTAATGATTTTGTCGGCGAAATTTTTTAAGTATTTAAAACTTGGAAAATCCATCAAAAAAAGGTGCCATTCCAGTGCTTTCTATGACAAAAAAAGCACTGATAAATACTGTCTCACTGTGTCAACCAAGCCGTTATCAGTAGCTGAAACTTCCTTCCTTATACTCAAGTATCTGCACACAGAAAAGGATCTCTTACCTTTCTCAGAATCCTGCTGACTACCAGACCATTGTTCTTCTTGACCTGCAGACTCCATTAGAAGCCAATCTAAAAGTTATTCAGATAAGGTATGTTTATAATGCAGCATAGACCAGTTTGATCCACTTTTTCAGTTAACACTGCCTGGACACATGCTAGCAGCCTCTGCTCTGACTTGGCTCTGTTAAGCTGCACACACACATGCAATGCTCTTTTGAAAGAATCTAATAGAACAAAGCATTTTTTGCACAGTGAGGTTGTTTTTAACTGATCGTCTGACTTACCCTATTTCTAGAAAATATCAGACATATATTTTTATATTTATAGTTTACAGAGGCTTGAGAAAATATTAGTGGGTACGATGAACATGATCGTGTCAGGTGTTATTTCTTTCAACACAAAACCCATAAACACAAGGTAAATAAACTTAACTACTTTAACATATTTTGCATTTAAAATGCTAGTAATTCAATAAATTGTAACTTGTAAAGTCAAGGGATTAAGGACAAATGTTTAGATGTTCCTTCAATATATATTATACTTGTCAGCAAGGCTCTTTTTCCTCTTTGTCTGCATGTTAACATCCAGTCTTATTTTACTACTGTGTTTTTTCCCAAATGTTCAGTGCTATAGAGTTTATGTGCTGATTACTAATAAATAGTAGAGACAGTTCCAAGAATAAAACTGGCTTCCCTCCTCAAACTCTGAGAGCTTGGCATAGAGAATATAACACTATAAACTAGAAATTGCATTCCACTTATTTATGCTAAACTCCTTCCTAGATTGATTGTTTTGGGACATATAGATCACTAGTTAATAATGGGAAACAAGGAAGAAAATATAACTGTAGAAAGTAATATAAAACCATACCTATGTGCTCTCTTGTTCTCTAATGTGGGGATCTGTAATATCCGCACTGTCATGCAATAGCACTGCTAACAGCTTTATTTGCTTCCAATAGCGATAGCCTAACTTAAGTTTTCCATCTCCAGTGAATGTAAAGTGGTGGCGGTTTGGAAGTCAGGCTGTGGCACGTCTACACTACACATTTTAATACCAAATGACACTGACTAGGGTGGAATGTGATCTGATCAGCTATCATGGGTGCAAGGAAAGCGAAGAGACAAAATATAATCCAAATGCATGAAAATGAGGAAATCTGCAGTTAGGGGACCAAATTAATAGTTAAAAAGCTTCTGCTATTTGCATGCGTATTGTTAAGAACTGAAAAACTGCACGTGCGTTCCCTTATTTACACAATCTACATAGGATTTGGGAAGGGAGATCTATTAAGAGCAATTCTCAACCGCGCTCTTAATGAGATAAGTAACAAGGGGCGTACCAGGCCAAGTTAAGAAAGGAGTTAAGAAAAGTGGGTGGGGGGAGGCATTTAAATGGGGTAAACAGGGTGCGGTTAGCAAGCATATGTGTGCACTTTAGCAATTTAAGAACAAACATATGCATGGAAAGATAAGGCAGCCTAAGGTCTTCTTAAGTCAGTTAAAAACATGAAAAATGAGGGTATGTCAAGGGAGTTGTCTTGTAACTTAGATGTGTATAATTGCGAACTTATCTGTCTCCTTCTTAACTGTGAATCTGGTCCAGGATCTGATCCTATATATGATTCGAGCCACATAATGTGAGCCATGGAGTTATTTGTCAGAATGTGGTTGTGTTAGGAGAGGTGCAGAGTGCTGATTATTGAGCAGTGTGTGCACTATGTGATAGGTTATGTCAGGGGCTGGGAATAGGTCATAGGACCTGATCCAGAATTACACCCGCTGCCGTTTTTACGGCAGGCGTAAGCGTAAGATAGATTTGATGAGCTGCGCATGCGCCTGGCAGATGTTTTAGAGCGTAGTTAGGGATTTTACTAAGTGAGAATTGGGCTTCCCTAACTTTTGCGTAATTATGGAAGGGGCGTGCCAATCATAAGATCACCATAAATATGCAGCAGTTAGGGAGGGTAGGCGGGGGGAAGGATGGTAATTAGCAAGGAAGGGATGGGTTTACAAGTTATGGCCAGGTCGTTGTTACGTCCTGCCATACATACTTAGGGTAGCCTTTACCTGGCGCAAGGGAGCGTAAGTACGGCAGGACGGGGGGGGGGGGGGTCAGGGGGGGGCGTNNNNGGAGTGTCAGGGGAGTGCATAGGACTTACGGCTATGCGTACATACGAACGCCGCATAGCCGTAGCTCTGGATCAGGCCCATAGTGTGTAGCCAGCATCCTTTTGCAAATAAGTCTATTAATGTGAAATTCCACAAACCTATGTTGGAATAGTTGGAACCAGTTTTATAAATGTACAGTCACAGGAATGTAATCATATTCTCTACTTAAAACACTGTTCATTTTAAGGGTTTGTAATTCGTTAAATATTTTAAGTTTTCATGGTGACAACCACCTTATCTTAAATTTTTTACATCTCTACTGGGACCTTTGTCAGTACAGTTTTGCTTTTCTTCAAGGCAAGCCTGCAGGTGTAAACAAATGATTTAGTGTAGGGACAATGAAGGAGGGCTGTCTGTCTAACCAATGTTACCATCCCAACTGAATATGAGGAGGGTGCTCTCCAATGTGACTAGTATTTAGTATTGTTAGTCCACTGTGACATGTTCAACTCTTTCCATTTTTAAATTGACCATAAATGCCTTTGTGACAAGCCTTGTTTACTATTTTTCAATTTCCAATTCACTTGTCACTTTAGACTTGGATATAATATGAAGTACAGTTTACAAGATGAAGTCTAGTAATGACTGATAGGTGAGAAAACCTGACACATGCACACAGAAAAGCTGCAGTCAGACATGTGTTGTGTTTTTGTGGAGTATTTGCTATGAAAAATCTATAATGCAAGCAGAGGGTTAATTTCATTACTATACTACTGCAACAGGATAGGCTGTTACAGCCCACCCAATGTGTGGAAGTTCTATAAATGGAACACACATGTTTTTACATCTGTACTTGTCAGCGGCCCCTAAACCAGCCTCCTCCATTAACCCATGTACTGTCATAAAGACCAGCAACACATTATGCGGCAAGAAGTCATACAAATGTTTAATAGATCTCACAATTTCCTATTGAAAGTTCTAGAAAAGAAGATGTAGTTTTTGTTATTGTGGTTAACTTTATGATTCAGAAATGCAAACAGATATTATAGTTCGTATGTTTCACATTATTGTCATGATTTTGCAATAGCAATGCATGCAGTCATTCTTTGTCAAAGTGTCAGGAACACGGCAATAGTTCTGTGAACCTCTGCCATGTTTTTCAATTAGTTCAGGCTGGTTGCCTAGCAACAGGGTGATAGGCTATTGGGACACAGCTGTTCCTTTCTATTGGCTATCATGATTTGTGTACACATAACGCCCTCTCCTTTACTACTTATGCAGGGGTAGATTTAGCAGTGAAGCCTATATAAATCTCCCCCTGTCATGAAGTCCTGGCAATGGGCTCTATAAGTGAACGCGGCCAGACACCAGAGTCCTTCAGCTGGTTAGTTTCAGCACAGGTGCCCTACTTGTACCACTGTCACCATGGAAGTGCCTCATCTGCCTAATGGGAAATCTGTCACTTCATTTACAGCATTTTGCTCTTATGTGTGTGGTGGCTTCTGTTCCTGTTTTATAACTATATTTGTGCCTTGGATCTCCGGTCTATTCCAACATTGTCTCACTTCCTCTTACTTTGCTAGACTCTCCTAGGACTCTCATTTATACTCCATCCAATCTACTGCAAAACCTTGTTGTCAATACACTATTTGGATTACCAGCTCTCTCCCCAAATTACCTTAACCTGGAATGACCACCTACTCTCAACTATTGCAATATTTAGTTCATATTATATCTCCAATGGTGTAGAAATTGAGTGAGTGAATGATTGCCTAAAATGGTTGTGGTGACTGTTAGCTATTCCATCTGAACTCAACCATTTCTACAATCACATGATACATTTTGAAAATGTTTAACATAATCACTTAATCTTAAAACCATACAGGATCTCAGAATTACCATTTGAAATGTGTCCTCCTCCTCCTCCTTCTTCTTTTTCTTCTTCTTCTTCTTCTTCTTCTACTTCTTCTTCCTCTTCCTTCTCCTCAGCAATGAAATCAAAGCGGATGGGGATGTCGGTATCACGTGACGCTCCCATTAGAGAGAGGCATACGATTTCCCCATTAGGGCTCATTATTAAGCTGCCTACAGAACTGCCTTTGCAGCACTCTGGAAGAGAAAAAAATGTGCTGTAAATAATCTAGCATTAATCACAAATACTGAAGGCACAATCAGTTTATTGATACATTTTATAGGGTAACTTCATTAAAAAATAAACCTTAAATAACTTTTTAACAAAAAAAAATACATATCAGTAACGCATTTGCAAATCTTAAATGGTTGATGATGCCTCTAATTGTCCTTCATATATCTATTCTCTTGGGGACTGGTGATTCTTAAGGTTGGCTCAGAGTCCATTGATAGTTTCCATTATAATAAATATTCTTGTAACCAGTCATGTCATATTTTACAAATTGAATCATTATTTAAAGTTTGTTTTTTGAATCTCATTTATTTCTGCATCCATAATGGAGAGGGTTATGGCTGCAGACGTATTCAATATACAATCACCAAAAATCTTGGAGTAGCATCACTTTTCACCTCTTTACTGTGTCACCTTAGCACCAAAGTCTAAAAGGGTCAGTCAGAAAGAGCATCTGGCTTATCAGCTAAATGTTGGATTTTAATGGGCTCCAGCTGTGTTTTAGTTCCTCTTCAATTTATAGAAGGTATTTCTATATGATTTATGGCTGTGTAACCACAAGGTTCCCATTTAGAGCATACCTAGCACCATGCCAACAGCCTAAATTGGCCATTAGCTATTCTATTTATAACCTGTTCTGATCATTAATGCAGGGAGACCAGAGTTTGTAGTTTTCACCGTAGCGTCTGAATAAGCTGCACTGCTTCTACAATTTCCAACTTAAGACATAATACAGTTCCATGTATTATGAAATGACCAGTTAGTAAAATCATGAAGACTGCCATGTACAGCTCTAGTGAGAAAAGCAAGAGTGATTATATAAGTAGGATGTGAACCTGGACAGGGCAGTGTCCTGAATAAGAAAGAGGGTGTCTACAGTATCAAAATAGCAGACAGGTCCACAAGAGTTAGAAGAAAGTGATCTTTAGATTAAGCAATGATTAAATCACTGACCACCTTAATCAGTGCAGTTTTGGGAACAATAGCCTGACTGAAGACCAGAAGATTCTATAGAAAAATGAAGTGCATATGCTGCTTTGAGGGGCTTGAGAGCTGGGAAATGGGTCAATAATTTGAAAG
>WWET01001151.1:234380-274024 GCA_011038615.1 Limnodynastes dumerilii
AAAGAGTGTTGAGATGAGAGTTTTGTTGTTTCAGAATTGGAGTGAAGAGTGCATGCTTGAAAAAAAACTGCTGTAGATAGGTAGAGATAGACAGACAGAAAATGTTTGTCAAATTTAGAATAAGCACAGAGTTAGCTATCAACTGACTTGTGAGGAAACAGGATAAAGAGTAGGGATTGAAGAAAAGAACAGATACTTTCTTTTTATTTGTGGGATGGAACAAAGTCATGCTGCCAGAATATGAAGGAAAGAGGCAGTTTGTTAGGATGAAGATGACAATCCCTGTCTGATATACTAACCCAACAATTAAATAAGCTCAACCAAGTGTAACTGCTGATTAGATAAGTATGATTTACCAAACTGTACATTGTACTGTATTATCCTTCCAAGTTAATCAAACCATTTAAAAATTGTGATGTTTTTTAGATTATTGTCCACAGCAGTTTACAGAGAACATTTGACATTCACATCAGTTCTTGCCCCTATTGGAGTCAAACATTAAGGTCCTTAAGACATTCACACATAGTTACACACACATTAGGGTTCATTTAGTTTGCAGCCAATACCAGCATGTTTTTGGGAGAATGTGGGAGGAAACTGGAGCACCCAGAGGAAACCCACACAGACACAAGGAGAACATATAAACTCCACACAGATAAGGCCTAGTCCAGGAATTGAACTCATGACCTCAGCACTGTGAGGCACATTTGCTACTCACTGAGCCACCGTGCGCCCTAATCATGTGAATAATCATGTGAATAATCATGTGAATATCAGATCAGATCAGTGCAAGTACACAATTGGTCACTGATTTGCCTTATAAGCATAACAGTTTCTTAGCATCCGTTGGGTCAGGTGTGATGTGTTTTAAGATTTTAGACACCTTTATGAATTCTACTCTTATGTACATTTATTGAAAGTTATTTATTAAAGGTTATTATATTAAAATTTTTTATACTAGAGCCATTCTTTTTCTTTATTATTGTTTTATATGGTGTAGCACTCTAGCGCTTGTCTTTTCTTTTTATAATCCCACACAGATTGGCTACCTTCATTAGCTTGGGTATGGGACTGACCACTCAATGTTTTTTCACTTTATATTTTATTTATGTTTTAGGAATCGATTTTATCATGCCCAGTTTATTTGTCATTGTGAGTTTTATATTGTGTCCATAAGCCATCTCATTAAATTAAATATTTTGGAATTCCTTGTTATACCTTTTTATGTGTCTCCAGTCTTCACACCTTTCCCTCTGACAGTGACCTGTCTTTCCCACCCCCCCTTATAGTTATATTACCTCACTAATCTGATTGTACTGTTATATTGTAATAAGCAATTGTTTACACTCTGGTGGAACTGATTTTGTATAATATGCCTGTTCCTTCAATAAACTCATGATAAACAAAATTCATATTTTTGAATTTCATCTTGTGTCCCCTTCTATGCATGAGAATTTCCCTTGGAAGTGGATGTTGCACCTCTATGGATTAAGGGGTAGATCAAGACCTACATCCGACAGTGAATTTACGCAAGCCATTTGTGTAAATTCACTGTCAGGAAACATCTGCACATGCGCGCAACATATTCCCTTAGCGTAAGTAGTATCATTGTTTTGCACCTTCCACACACACTCCATTGCTCAGCACCCAGTGATGTTTCCTTATTGCTATCATAGATTTTTTTCAGCTAATCACTATGAATATTTATGGTACATTGCCTGCAGGGATCTTGTGCAATATTCAGTTTCCAGCCTTCAGTTTTCAACCAATTTTGCCTATGTGTAATATTTAACCTCTAGCTTAATATACTGTTTATCTGATGAATATTTATCTTTCACTTTAATAACATTTATATGATATAGTGTGCCAAATTGTGGACATGACAGGCTGGAAAATTATAGAATATCGGTGTACCAGACATTAGCTGTATTTTAGATCAGTCATATCT
This sequence comes from Limnodynastes dumerilii, assembly GCA_011038615.1. Taxonomy (NCBI): domain Eukaryota; kingdom Metazoa; phylum Chordata; class Amphibia; order Anura; family Limnodynastidae; genus Limnodynastes; species Limnodynastes dumerilii. The sequence continues at coordinate 236,329 of WWET01001151.1, forward strand.
TTTTTCCTCTTTAACTTGTTTCTTATGTTGTTTACAATGTTGTTGCATGCTCATATCTGAGTATTCAGTGTGATTAAATATACAATTTTCCCTTTTTCAATGAATGTGCTTCTGGTGTGCTGCCTCTGGTTATATACCATTTTTCTCAACTAGTTTGACTTAGTAGTTGCATCCCCTCTTAATTGTGGATATCTGACATTGTGTGTGCTGACATTTCACTGTTGTGGTTCTTTTTTGTATAAGATTAATTAATACATTAGTATTAATACATCTATGGCCTAATAATTAATCCTAGTTTTTTGTCATGCTGCAGAGGTGTATGTACAATGCTTACTGTTTCTAATGTGTTGTAGCATTAGGATATCACATTTAACTTAATTACCTTTGAGTTCTTCAGGGAGTGATCCTCGAATAATGCCTGTGGGCAAACCCTTGGAACCCGCTGTTGTGCTGGTATTGCCAGTATTGTTTGTCTTTAAATTTGCCATGCTGCTTTGGTTCCCCGGACCCTTCTTTCCATTTATAGGGGGCAATAAACCCAGAGGTGGTGCTTCATGCATTGGAAGAAGATTTCCATCTTAAAAAAAGAGACAAAAACACAAGCTGAATGTATGAATGTTAAATAAATTCATACCATCACAGATTCGGTAAAGCGGGAAGATTCTTGTTTACCAAGGTCACTATTCTATAAAATAAAATTTGGCCCTGAATTCAACAACAGGTCAAGGGGCCAGATTTATTAATGGGCACTTTAAATCGCCTCTGCAAATCGCCTGACATCGCCTGTGTTGAGGGGCAACTTTGAGAATTAAATCTCAGCATTTACTAAACGGCGATTTTGCATGCCGATTTTGAAACTCTGGCGATTTGTTTACCGGCGATTTAAATCTGCGGAGATGGCAGCCTCCATCTCCGGCGATTTAAATCTCCGGAGATGGAGGCTATTTTTTTCACTGTAAAGTTAAGTATAGGGATTTTTTTTAAAAATCAAAATCGCTGGAGTTTGACTTGAACTCGCGAGACTTCAAACACAGGACACTATTTAAATGCTATTTGTATTAATATAATGTTATCTATGGGAAAATGCTTGTTTCACTGTAAATAGCCAGAGTTTGCTTTAAAGCAAATTGAGAGTTGTCATAGGGATACTGTATCTGTAACTCAATAGCTGCTCTAGCTGTGTTATTCAATGCATCTACCTGACTATGGAATCTTTGTATGAATATGTATATGCTCTGTTTATGCTAGTGTATCCATGTCTATGTAGGCATATGTGCAGTCTTATACATACTGTAACACACCTAATGTATCTGTGCCCGTCATGGTTATATTTCTCTTTCCTTAATGTTGCCCTTATTAAAGCTAAACTTCCCATTAAATATCCACTATGCATATGGAGCACACAAAAAGCCATAGCTTTTGTTTGAGTCTAAACAAGCAGCTGAAATACATTTACACCTTACTTTTATACTTTTATACACTGACACATGATAACATGACCATTTGCTAGCGATTTTACCAAAGTCTCCACTGACCCCCCTGAAAATTATCTCGGGAGACTTTAAGCCCACACCAGCGATTTTGAAAGTCTCCCCTTAGTAAATCCAGAGATTTGTATGCTCCTCATGCAAAAAATCGCTGGAGAGATTTAAACACCAGAGATTTAAATTTTGCTTTAGTAAATCCGGAGACTTGCAAATTGCCGGTAAACTACTGCAATCTCCGGCGATTTTACTCAAATCGACCTTAGTAAATGAGGCCCTAGGTGTGCAGCCTTTACACTAAATTATTTGGGTATTACCAAATGAATCTACTAGGGAGGGAATCAAACACCACAGAAGTTACAAACAAAAGTCAGCAGTGAATCATCTTTCTTACACTCTGATGTTTTTCCTCTGTGCATCAGTACATTGCTCTGCATTTTCCTCCTCGAGGTTTCAGTCAACTTATAAAGTTTGAAAAATGTAGCTCTAATTTAACTTCTGCCTACAAGCCTTCATGACAAAGGTAACACAAAATGGACAACCTTTGCTTGCTTGATTACATATTTATAAAATGGACAAAACAAAAACAACTTGCCCCACCCCAAATCAACAGCAACAAACACCAGCCACCCATCCTCCATCCAAAATTCAGATGTGATCGTTTATCCATTAATATACAGGACTTGCTTCTTGCTTAAGCAAACAGCAAAAGCATCCACAGCTGGAGCCACATCAGATATTTTGTATAATCTTTTTTTCAAAACGATGAAGTCTGGAAAACCACTGTAACTGCTAACAATAACACATTCTTAAAAGATTTTGCCATTCCAAAAAATTTCTTTCACCTAATGCAAATTAAAAACATATTTATTTTATCTCTATCCTGACCCATAACAAATCCTCTGGGCCAGACCATTAACAGAAAATATTCTCTGGAAAAATGCAACATAGGACAAGTATGAGGAGGCACCGTTTTCTTTTTTTTTTTATAATAGGGAGAGTTATTCTGTCCTATCAGAAGAAACAGGAGTTCCTAAGCTAATGGCTTCAAGAAATGTTTGAAATCTGTGATTTCTGGCAAAAGATGAATTACCAAGTACTGATTGACAGAGCAGCCAAGTTTTTTCACATGTCACATTCCATGTTTTAGGTTTAACACTGAATTTGGTATGTGAATCTACATTTACATGAGTTTTTATTTATTTAGTTCAACTTAAAGATTTTGTGAAACATGCAGTCTGACAAAGGGGTTTGAAAATAAGAGAGGAAAATTACACCTGGGCAAAACCATGTTAATTTCCATGGGAGAGTCAAAGTAATTATATTCTATGCATTCAGGTAGAGTACTTATTTTATTTATTTATTTATTTATGTAGGATACCGTCGATATCTGCTGCTGTAGAGCTAGGTAAGTATCGCCGGGCCCCCATCAGCTTGTTGTCAATGCCCACTAAGAAACTCTGTTTTCCGAAATTGGGACATACGAAAGTTTCTTTTCTGATGTCCCTATTTCGAATAAAGCAGAGTTAAAACATTTTTTAATGAATGGGTGAGTATGCCGTACTCATACACATACTTCACCCCTTCACTTTCGCACTAACCAATATACCTCTGCTGCACCTCCGCTGCTGCTATCGCTGGACCAGGTGAGTACACTATCTATGCGGGGTAGGGAAGGTTAGGGTCAGGCTGCAGGGCAGGGAGGGTTAGGGTCAGGCTGCAGGGGAGGGAGGGTTACGGTCAGGCTGCCGGAGATGGTGGGTTAGGGTCAGACTGCAATGGTGGGTTAGGGTCAGGCTGTAATGGTGGGTTAGGGTAAGAATTAGGGAAAGGAGTGGGGGGACTATTTTTTTACAACTTTTCACACCACTGAGCTTTCAGTGCTCCGTGGATTGATTGCTATGCCTCATCGAGGCATAGCAATCGAAATCCCAGCCAGTTCGCAAAAGGCTGGGGAGAAAATCGAAAATCAGCCGTTCGTATCGGAGCCCCACACCCCCATCAGCTCCGGGCCTGGGACAAAACTCCCGGCTGTCCCCCCTGATGGCGACCTTGCTTTGGCTACAAACATCCCCTTTCAACTATAATACTGTTTGCAACAGATGAAATATGACTCCCCAGAAATCAACATAGTTTTGCCCAGGTGTATCTTTCCTTTCCTATTTTCAAACTGTGAATCAGGGCCCTGGTAACAATATAAGTTCTGTTCTAGAGTCAGGAAGCTGAAAGTGAGTGGGAACTCTCAAGTTAGCCAATAGACTTTAAATTGCAACTTGACCTGTACTCAGATATTTTCAAAATGATTTGCAATGGTGTGCACTTCAATTATGACAAACAATCCAAAAGTATTCCTGAGCTGCAGCAATGTGAATCACATATTGCATGTTCATTGTACAGGTTAGAGAGTGGGGTTCATCTTGTTCGGTGCTGCAGGGATCGATTGCTATCATAAGCAATTGATATTGCAGCCAGTTTCGAGCTGGCTGGAAGCGAACTGCCCTATCGAAGAGGCATAGCAATCGTTTCCTGGAGCTCCAAACACCCCTGCAACGAAAAAATGTGATACTGTTGCTTGAATCACTTAAGGCTATGTTCTGTATACATATTGAAAGTATAATATATTACAGGAATAGGAGCGTACACCCTGCACCTTTTGGTCTACATCACTGTATATTGATAAAGCTGTGGTAGGCACAAACTTATCTGATTGTAGCTCTTCTTATGCTCAGGATAAATGACCTCAAAACTAAAACGCTGGGAGCCAAGCAAGTATCATAAAAACCTAAAACTATTCAACGCAGGAAACTTTTGAAGAGTGATTTACGCAGCTAGGCAAAAAAAGGAAGGGATTATATGAAAATTGAAGCCAGTGTTTCCCAAACTGTAGCTATAGCTAGATTAATATTTAAGGTAATCTTAATGAGCACAGCTTTTTTTTTTGCCGCACTGACTGTATATTGCCTGGGGTTTTCCACCTAAGTACGGTGAGCTAATTAGGCAAGAACAGTAACGATTGCTGTCCTTTTTCCAGATACAGCTGGCAATGTCAAAATCGGAATATAAAAGGGAATCTGTAATAGAATTAGTGTAGTGTAGCTAGCAAAGCCCTGAATTTAAAATGGTGATCATTAGCCACAAAATGCAAGAGTGTGTGATTGCCTTCCCAAATAGGTGCAAGAATGCATTCTTCACATCCACAGATGGTAAAAAATGTGTCCACCTCCATAGGCTGATTTACAGACTGAAAACATTACATCCAGAATTTCTCTACCATGAAGCGCGTTTAACAAATGTCTGACATTGAACCAAAACATTGGACCGGATCCAGACCCCCGCTCGCTTTCCATATGTACAGGGGTCTGGCAGTACGCACGAGAGAGGGGAGTGTACTCACTCTGTCACTCCCCTCTCTCTTGTGGGTTTTGTGGCAGTTATGCTGTCATAAGCTTTCCTTAACTGAAACATGTGGATTAGCGGTACAACCACTGAGCCGCATGTATGTGGGATACCCATCACCCACTGTACAATTTACATGCTTCCCTCCGCCCACCTTTGCGGGTGGAGGGGAAGCACAGACCCTTACTGCAGATATTTTATTGTATGGAACTAAGTTCTGAACTCCCACGAAAATGTCCAGGTTTACTTCCAACAGCGGGGAGTGCAGGGGGCGTAACTACGTACCCTGGATCTGGGCCATAAACTCTAATAACACTCCATTTATTTAATTCATTATCTGTTTCCTGACGAATTCTGTCTTTTGCCAGTCTGCCGTTTGGAAAGTAATGGTTGAGAAATTGGTGCAGAATTTCATTCAATCTTATATGTCTTGTACTTTTATAGCAAAAATAAAACATGTATATTTTGGGGGGAAGAATGTATTAATGTATGAAATGTATTAATAATGTATACTCTAATTAGCAGACAACTAACTGACCGTTTCAGCTGCTAAAATGAAACATGAAAGCTAATTTCTTTGATTAAGAGATCTCTTTTTTTTTTTTACTAAAGGGTAATAACATTGTACAGTAATCACACGTTAATTTATGCTCAAAGCTGGTAATGTGATAACACTTGGTACAGGCTGAAAACAGACATAGGGCCTGACCCAGACCTACGCCGATGCGCTGTGCTTAGTAATGCACAGCGTATCGGCATGTACTCCCCCCTGTCCCAGCGTATTTACCCTCGCTTATGCCGACTGAAGGCTACCCTGGGACAGGAGCGTACACTATCCTTTGCGTAGTAACGCCTCCTCAGCTGTTACTACGCTGATACTATAGACGTCCGATCCTGCATGCGCAGAACTGCTTTTCAGCCCTTCTTACGCTGCGTAGGTCTGGATCAGCCCCATAGGTCGGATTCACATCGCCGTAATTGTTCCACATACATCCGTAAATTACTGGTACTAGCTATTTCACATGCGTAGTAACAATTTTACGCAATCTACGTATTGTTTTGTTACGTAGATTGCGTATGCGCGGTATTTAAAGACCACACAAACGAAACGATATGTGGATTGCGTAAATTAGTTCCTACGCATGCAAAGTAGCTAATATCGGTAAATGAAGGACGTATGTGGAACAGTTATGGAGTTGTGAATCCGGCACATACAGTCTATCACTTTTAGACAGTGATGGAAATAGGATAGGTTCATCAGCAAGAATTTCTACATATTATACTGCTTATTTCAAATACAGCAATCTTTTATTTATTAACAACACCATCAAATAAGGCTAAAATAGAAGACAATTTTTTCATTATAGTCTTTAAAATGTGAAGCTGGAGAACAGCAACATCATTAATTGATATGGTTTATAAATAACAAAGTAAGGCAATCTGTAAATCTACAAAATTAAAGTTATATTGCAGAACCAGAGATAAATCCTTGCTTTGTATATTTATGTATATTATCTTTTATAACACTGGCTTATTTTGCTGTTACTACTAGCCATGTCTATACATGAGTAGTAATGAAAGCTACCCCTCAATTATTCTAAAAAAAATGACTTCAGTTTATTTATTTGATATTCAGCACAACAGCAAAACAAACAACACACTAAGAGACAGAGATGAGATAATACATACAAGAGGGAATAGTTATTAATAAATATATATATGAATTAATAAATATATAATTAATTATATATAATATTGGGGTTTAAAATAATGAATAAACTTGTCACACTACTGTAATCACTGGGGGTAACAGCATAACTTTCAACATTGAAATTTTCTCCTAATTAAATTATGTTTTCATTGTGTTTTGTGGCAACAGATGCTGATTTGGCTGCTGTCAGGTTCATAATTAGGGATATAACAAAACGTGGCATACAGCAAGTGTATGTCACGGGGTAAGGTAGATGGTAGGTGCTGGTATGGGTTAGGTATGGTATAGGGATGTCTGAATGAATGAATGAATGCTCTTGACTATAAGAGTGAATGAAACACCTTCCAGTCTACATTATATGCTATATAGATAAAAAGTATGAAATGATGCAAGGCTCTACAATGCTCCATGCAGTGACACAGACTATGGCCTTCAACAAACCTATGTTGGCATGTGCTGCCTTCAGGTTTTTTTCACCCACAGACTTCCACTCAAGCCAGGGCTTACACTCCATTATGTGTATCAGGGAGGGGCTACCTGTGTTGGAATCCACATTCCAATCAATTTCCATCTGCAGAGGTTTGAGCTTGTTCTCTGGCACTTGAACTTCATTGAGCAATAAAGGGTATACTTCATCTTCTTTATAATCATCTTGGACCTGTGGCTCACCATATGCAGATTCTAAAACACATAATAGTTAAACATTTTAATTAAAGACAACTTTTCAGACTTCTAATTTAACCTTTATATACGTGGATTATTTGTACACAGATCTACAGTTCATTTGAAGTGTTCAGATGGGATGGCTGGACTTCAACAAAAAGGTTTGTCAAGGCTGAAAGATCAGAAGTGCAAACAAAGCTTTTGGTTGGCTAATGGAAGCAAAGCAAAGGATAAAAAAACAACACATGGAATGTACACCTGTGTTTAAAGCAAATGAAGTAATAGTAGGTAAGATCCACAAGCAGGCGTATCAGGAAATTGCACAAGAAAGTCTACACAATGGAGATATTTGACCACCTTGGATCAAAACCACTTGGTTACTTTGTAGATATGTTTGATTTGGGCACTCAGTACTTTAAAATTTCAGCCAAGAATTTAGAATCTAATTTGTCTAAAAGCTTTTTGTTATAAATTCAAAGTTTAAACGGACAGCTTCACATTGGTGCACCACTGTCATCTTTAGAGACATTTGAACAGTGGTGCTCATTTATATTTTATGAATAACAGGCATAAGTAAACACCAGCTTCTAATGGTTATCTGCTTGGCTAATAATCAATAGAAATTAATGTCCTGGAATGCAAGAATTAGAAAACAAAGGATTGAGGGCTGACAGAGCCTCTCATCACTAAATATTCTAATGTTTGAAGTTTGATAAAATTTACAGACAGCAGCTAAATGAGAAGAGCAGTTTAACGCTTTAAACAGATGAAATATGTTGCTGAACACTAATTATTGATCCACTTTACTTTAACCAGTAAAGTGTTAAAGGTAACTCCTGCAAATACATGGGTCAGATGCACTCTGCAACTTGCCTATGTAATCAATAGGAATTGAAAGCAGAGATAGAAGAGAGAAACAAACTTTGACATTAGATAATAAGTGATTATTTTTTATTTATTTATCTTAAAAGAAAAGGCATATGGTTGTATTGACAAAATTAAAATAACAGAAAGTAGACTAGAAAGACTTTGGGATAATTTAAGGAAAATGGAAAGAAAATGAAGAAAAAAAAGTACAGGTTGGAAGACATTAAGGAATGTTGGGTGAAGTGAAGAGGATATGTATGAAGTAGGGAAGATAACAACTGACAAGATAAATTGAGAATGTGAATCATTGTATGGACAATGGATTAAGGAAGGTGAAAGGGAAAGGGTCAAAAGAGCAGGAGGCAGAAGGATAGAAGAAATCAGTGTGATAAAGTGTAGAGTGAAGGATGACCTGTAAAAGGATCACATTTCTATTTTTAGAGACGTTAAAGCAGGAAACCCTGTGGTAAACAGAACTATTTTTTTGTTTGTTTGTCTACAACAGAAGCTTAGAATTCATTGTTGTCACAAAATGGACAACACATTTGTTGGAAAATGTGCACTTGAATAGTGTACTAATAAAGAAAACTCATTGTTGTCTAGTGTTGGAACTTTCTGCATATAAGAGGACAAAGTAAGGATAAAGTAAAGTAGAAAATACCACAGGGATATTCTTCTGTTTGTAGATAAATAAAATTCCAAGCATTGCAAAAGGGATTGAGTGCTTGGGGCCAGATACAGACTTAATACTGAAAGACGACTGCACGTGCAGTACCATGACTTAAGCTGGCCACACACTAGAGCGATTATTGGCCTGATCCTACAATTAGCGTTGATTAGGTCAAAAATCGCTCTAGTGTGTGGTACAGACTGGTTTGCAAAACCTCAGATTATCGTCCCAGACAGGCTCTAGGACGATAATCTGATCAAAGGGAATTCCCAATGTATTATTGTACCAAGGCGACGATATCTTGTAGTGTGCGGGTAAGTCCGATTATCAGACCTTGTACCTCCATCTCCTTGCTGCAGTTTCCCCATCTGTCTAACTTTAGAAAGCTGCAGAACATCTCACACTGACAGTTGTAAGTGTGAGAGCTTCTGCACAGAGAGGACAAAGTTCTGTGCAGCCTCTCAGTGTGAGAGGCTCTACACAGCGCTGCAGAACCTCTCACGGTCTTTTTTTTCATTTAGAAAGTTTTTGTTCAGTCAGCCAATAGGCTGGCTGCACAGGACTCCTGTCAAGATTGACAGGAGTCCCAACCAGTTAGCGCGAGACTGCAGCCAGCCAATAGGCTAGCTGCATGGTTTCATTCAGAAATTATCGCCTCTGCTGTGTGTGGCACAGAAATCGGGACCTCTCTCTAGTGTGTGGCCAACTTATCGCATCAGAACACAGCTGACCTATGCTGCATTCTGATTTGAAAGTCACTCTCCCACAGCGTGGGTGGGCCCACTCACCATACATACTTAATATGCATGGTGGGTGGGATCCAGAATGCATATCGTACAGTTAGGGATTGGCTAAAGCCATTGTTTATAATGCTGCATTCTGTACATGAGCCTTCCGCATGCGGAGACTTATGGTTGGGTTCTGCATGCAGAGGGCCCTTATGTGCGAGGGGAGTGCAGACAGTGTACACTTCCCTTGCATATACAGGATTGCAAATTCTATACACTAGCCTTCATTGCTGAGGCCAACATAAAAAATTGGCTATTAATGCTGGATCGGGTCATTGGTGACAAATTATAAGAAGGAACATTAACTAAACTAATAACAGCACAGGAATACACAAAAGCTACAGTTAATCACACAAATAAACAAAATGTTTATGACATGATCATATTAAGAAAAAGCAAGACACAATACATTTTAATTACAGCTACATTCAGTAAAACCCTTTTTCCTTTATGCTGTAATCAACCTTTATTGCTAGGTTCCTTAAGCATGAATTTTACCTTTGTCTTTATTGTTACACAGCTCTATATTCATGTTTTCATTTCTGGTTTTCCTCTCTACTTGGTTTACTTTCTGATTATCAAAATGTAGCAGCAGCGGTATGACCAGCAGTTCCTTTGGTGGGTCATCAGCTTGGTATCGCCTCTTCTTTCTTGGTACTTTGAAATGTTCCTTAGTAATTGAAGGTAACTTAAAATTTTCTTGAACCTGAACAAATGAGATACAACTATTTGTGAAAAATCATGAAATTAATGAGAATCATATAAAAACATGGATGGCACCACCAACATTATGCTTAGGATGGAGAGTGGCTCTAATTAAACCAATGAAGTCTTAATGTAGCCGTTATGTCTCATATAGTGTTCCTATGTTGGAACTAATGTTTTTACAATGAAAGGCACAGCCATATAAATTGTGATCAATACAAACTGGATGGGTGGAGTCAACCAAGTGAGTGTAGAACCATCACTGTTACTAACCATGGATTGAGTTCTGACTTCTAAAACGTAGGCATTTTACAAGCGACCAGAGTGGAAGACATCAGTAATTTCATCCAAGTGCCACAAATAGAGCACAAAACCATTTGATCCATACTTCTAATTTTAGACACTACAGAGAGGAGGGCGGGGTGTTTACATGCGGAAGCAGTTTTGTATTACAAGTTACAGTACAAAACGGGATTTGGGCGGTTGAGTGATGAACGCTTCCAATCTGTTGCCATTTTTAGAGGTAATGCATTGAAAATTCTAAAATAGGGTCAAGTCCATACAAGTGAATGGTTTCCCAAGCTCTTGCATACAGCAGATACAGTACAGATACAGTGGATACAGCGGTAATCAGATCTTAGGATCCAATCCCGTGTGACAAGAGAATAAGGATAGAGGAATGTGAGAGTGTGAGAATTAGATGAGAACTTGTATAGTGGAAGAGGAATACAGAAAATTAGACAATGAAGTGAGTTATAGATTGGGGCCCATATTCAGAGTACTGGACGCATAACATATACGTCCGGTGTTTAGCGATTTTTACTACTGTGCATGTGTAGTAATTTTTTTCACATAATCTACGTATTTTTCTTACATAGATTGCGTAAATGCGGTCTGAAAGACGTAAGAAAAAGATACATAGATCTACGAAAGAAAAGGATACATAGATTACGTAAAAAAATATTACTACGCATGCGCAGTAGTAAAAATTTCTAAACACCAGACGTATATGTTATACGTCCGGTACTCTGAATACGGGCCAGGAAGAGAGAACGGATGATATATACAAGAATCGGAGTGAAATAATTCTCATTAGTCCTGAGAATACTAGAAAGCCAACCCTGAGAGCTGACAATAAGTCTTATTTTTTAGTTTTTAAATCTGTGTTATGATATAGAAATGATAAAACCTGACACCACTTCCTAACATAACAGATACAAGTGACTTAAATAGTAATATAGGAATCAAGCGAGTTAGTGCAACATTTATTTTTTCCCATTGTTTGCAGTGGGCAATATTTCACATATCAGTCACCTTGGAGTTTGGATCCCTTATGACTTCTGGAACTTGGTTTTTGTACTGAGATATTGGAGGTAAGAATCCTTCTATTGGAAGTTGTTCTATAGGCTCGTATTGCTGCTTGATAAAGTCTTGTTTAGCTGTAAAAGAAATGTTTGACAGTTAACTTTAGTAATACTAAGATTTGCATAGTTGGTAGCAATGACAGGAAAAGGCAAATTTAACATAATGTATTTTGTATATTGCTATAGACATAAATAAAACAAAACTTTGGCTATTTTATAATATATTCTCAAACATTGAGATATGGTGATCTTAAACTGACATTCAAACTTTATAATATATTTCTAATTTCCAACCTTGGATATCCCTATTCTTAGGTGACAGATATCATAGTTGGGCGCAGATGTCCATTGATTATATACAGGACACGTTACAAAGCCTTTAAATCCAGAATGACGGATCTTTGTAAACCCCTTATAAAGACCACAGTTAGGTGATCACTTGCTGGTTCTATGCAGTCATGTGACTTCTGGCACAGATTCTGATAACTATAGGATTCTAGAACACTAATTTGGTTGACCACTTGACAAAAGATCTTTCGCATGAGATTTTCTTATTTGGAATAACTAGATATGAAACACATATTGGTGCTAAGTGCTTGTTACGTTTCATCGTGTAGCCTATTTACACTAGCGTATTTTCTATGCACTCTCCTCGCTCGTACGTACTTTGGTCGTTTTATGCTTTCCAAACCCTACTTTAACTTTTCAAAGCGTAAGTACTGACGTAACCTGACCAAAATTTTTCGGCCTGGTAAAGGGTGTGTGTCTTGTACCACCCAGTGGGCGTGTCTGGGAAAGTGGGTGTGTCTTACATCGCCCAGACCAGAGGGTCTAGTGCATGCCCCTTTTATTTAACAACTGTCCATATGTCTGCCCCTTATTATTAGGCCTGCCATCCATATATCTGCCCCTTATTATTAGGCCTGCCATCCATATGTCTGCCCCTTATTATTTGTCCAGGATTCATATGTCCAGCCTCCATATCTGCCCCTTTATTTGTCCTATCTCCATGTCTACCCCTTATTATTATGTCAAAAGTCCATATGTCTCCCCCGTTTATTTGTCTAGCCTCCATGTCTGCCTCTTTATTATATGTCCAGCCTCCATGTGTGCCCCTTATTATTATGTCCAGCCTCCAATGTGTGCCCCTTGTAATGCCCAGCCTCCAATGTGTGCTCCTTGTAATGCCCAGCTTCCATGTGTGCCCCTTGTAATGACCAGCCTCCATGTGTGCCCCTTGTAATGTCCAGCCTCCATGTGTGCCCCTTGTAATGTCCAACCTCCATTGTTTGCCCCATGTGATGTCCAGCCTCCATGTCTGTTCCTTGTAATGTCCAGCCTCCACTGTTTGCCCCATGTAATGTCCAGCCTCCATGTCTGTTCCTTGTAATGTCCAGCCTCCATTGTTTGCCCCATGTAATGTCCAGCCTAGATATCTGTTCCTTGTAATGTCAAGCCTCCATTCTTTGCCCCTTATAATGTCCAGCCTTCATTCTTTGCCCCTTATAATGTCCAGCCTCCATTCTTTGCCCCTTATAATGTCCAGCATCCATTCTTTGCCCCTTATAATGTCCAGCCTCCATTCTTTGCCCCTTATAATGTCCAGCCTCCATTCTTTGCCCCATATGTCCATCCTCCATAGTTTTCCCCTTATAATGTCCAGCCTCCATTGTCTGCCCCTTATGTCCAGTCTCCATGTCTGCCCCTTATGTCCAGCCTTAACTGTTCTGTTACTTACCTTTGCCGTCTTCTCCCTTCCTCCACGATGCTGCCTCTCGCTGCCGCTGACTCCCACCGTCTGATCTGAGGTCACATGGTGCGGTACTGGTAATACAGGGTTCCTACGGGAGCCCTGTAGAACCACATCTGTTTCTTGAATGGCAGTGACCGCATAGGATCGGTCACTGCTATTCAAAATAACAGGCATGGTCCTACAGGGCTCCCGTAGGAGCCCTGTATTACCTGTACAGTGCGATGTAAAGCCCTGCCGCATATATAGAACAAAAAAAACAACTTTGTCCCGAGAGTCTGATCTCGGGACAAGTTGAGAGGCGGGCGGGACAGTGGGACAGTCCCCCGAAAGCGGGACTGTCCCGCTGAAATCGAGACACTTGAGAGGTATGCAATTTAAATGCCTCCCTCCGTCTACAAAGCGTAACTACGGCTGTCGTATGGATGCTCCCGCCCCTTGGTTTGTAGTTACACTGATGGTACATATGTTTAGTGTTACGTGGCGTAACATCTGCCGTGCGCATGCACAAATACAAATCGGCGATTTTACATCAGCGGCTAGTGTAAAATTGCTAGCGTACGTAGGTCAGGATTTGGGCCATTGTTTGTTGTGTTTCTGTTGTAATGTTTGTGTAAGGCTACTCACTGTGAGGGTATTTAAATCGCCCCGCAAAAGAGCCACCATAGAAGGTTGTGTGAGGCTTCCCATGAGGGTGTGAAATATTATCCTTGGAAAAGCAGACCTCTACCGGAACTGCAGACTTCTCACTGTGGTCCGTCCTGTTGCTTGTCAGGTCATCTCTACCCGATGGACTTTGTTGTACTTCTCCCTGTTCCAAAGTCAAGAATAGAAATGAAAGAACATCAATCACTGCAAAAATATTATCTAATGAAACAGGGTTATAAAGAAAAATGTTTGCCTTAACTTGAAATGAATCTCTATATTTACTATTAGGTGTCATTCTAGATAAAAAACTGTATTGACTGCACAATTAATTTAGCCCAAACAATACTCATGGAATAACGCGTAGTAAGTACGTATATCAGATTATGAAGTATGCTAACATTGCTATATTTATGTCTTTAAAATTCTATGTATTTACTGTAGATATTTTTGTTTATGAGAATTAACTTGTGAATACATTTACCATTTGTGTTTGACAGTGCTCACGCATTTTCGGAGTAACATGAGAGTTCGTTTGTTCTGCGCTAGATTTTATGCTTGAGAAAGGTGCTTCTGACTTTTTTCTGTGTATTCCAAAGATTTCCATTTCATTGTCTAGCCCGTCCTCATTCCCAGTCTCCTCCTCCACAGGGGTGCAACGCCCTAATTAGAAAACTTTATGAGTAAGCTCTAAATTCCACCATTAAGAAGGAGCAATTAGCACTTTCAGAGAAGCAGCATAATGTGACCATTCAGCATCTCTAGAGTTCATGGAAGCAAACAGGTAATGGTCCAAGTAGTTTCAACTTCAGTCTTATTTACAAGGCTGCTTGTGACAGAGGGGCTAGGAGAAGCTGTGATTTCTCCAGCAAGAGAGGAGAGATATGATGAAACAGGTATTATCTTCACGTTTCAGCTCTCTCTCATTTAAAAAAAAACTCATATATTTATCAGCAATGAAGTGAGCTTCAGTTTTTGTGATTTACTTTGCTATAAACATAAGGATATCCTACATTTTAAACTAAATTGTGGTCAAAAAGGGTCTAGGATCAGTATGGTTTATAAATAAATAAAAAATAAAATAATGGAAAGGTCAGATGGGCCCAGTGGCTCCTATCTGCCATCTGTATATATGATTCTTTTTATGAAAAAAGATTTGGAACAAGTTAAAGTAAAATATTATATATGTCCTACAGTGTTTTTGGGCAGCATAGCTGGATTTGCTGATATTGATGTAATGCACAAATTCAGTAATTGGAAATCTGCTTAAAATCAGCCATCAGAGTGATGACTTGCAGGAAAACACAAGTGACTGACAGGTCTGCTTTACTAGACACTATGGAAGCTTTGTCCTGCTTGTGTGTACAAGTGCACTTTGCTGCCCTGTTTATTTTCACATAGTGCACAATATGGGCAGCCTGATAACGTACTTCAATGTTTTTTAAGAAAGTTTACAGCAAACCACACTAAATATATATCTTTATCATATAAAGGCAATTAAATGAACTGCTTTAGGCAATAGATAAAAATAAAAAAAAAATATATAAATTGTATTGCAGATAATCTAGAATACATCAAATAATTACATTTGATTAATTGTAAAGAGAAAAAACAAGCTTTCTTTTGTTAATTTTTTTTTTTACTTAAAATGTCCCTAAGGGCTCTTCCAGAGGTGCACGCAAAACAGTATGCTGCACATGTGCTGTACATGAGGGCGCAAATTCTGAGCGTACTGTGCAAGATCCAAAGTACCTTTGGATGCCTAAAATGAAAAGTATGAATGGATGGAGGAAAGTAGGGCATGTAGCATACAGGGACAAAGCAACCAATCCCCAATGCAGCAACTGACCATGGACCTGATTCACAATTAAGAATCTATGGCTTTTTAGGTGCGTATATTTAAGAAGGGATAAACTGCGCATGCATAGTAATTTTATGTACGCAAATTACATTGGACTTAAAAACAGGACAGCTCTGAATCTCCATTATTAATCTATTTCTTCAAGGTTTGTAGTGACTTAAGACTGAAGGGACATGCCGCGAAAAATTAAGAACAAAGAAGAAGAGTAGGTGGGAGGAGCCATTTCAATGGGGAAATCTAGGCTTGTTTAGGCAAAAGCGTTCTTATTTAGCTGCCCTACACACACAACTACGAACCTAAAGATAAGGTAGCCCTATGGCATTCATAAGTCGGTTAAAAAGCTGATAACCGAGGGTGTATCAGGGGAGTTTTGGAACGTCGGAACGTCCTTACTGTGCGTTTACCTTTCCTGTTCCCACCCACCATGGATGTCATCTGATGCAGAATTCCTTGGTACTCAGGGCTGGTACATTTACGCCCTCCTCTTTTCTAAATTATTTGTTAATTCAATAAAGGGTTTAAAGGGTTTTTTCTTTTAATACACATAAAAAAATGAAAATTCATAAAGAGAGTAATACAAATGAATATAATATTATATTTATTTGTATTTGTATAGTATATTATAATATTATAAACAAACTGCCTGTGGCCCCTTTTATAATTACATTGCTTGTGCCCCCTTTTATTATCATCACCCTGCTTGTGCCCACTTTTACAATCATCACCCTGCTTGTGCCTTATATGACAATCATCACCCTGCTTGTGCCCCCTATGATAATCATCACCCTGCTTGTGCCCCCTTTTATAATCATCACCCTGCTTCTGCCCCCTTTTATAATCATCACCCTGCTTATGCCCCCTTTGATGAACATCACTCTGCTTGTGCCATTACTTACCTTCTTTCTTCTCTTTCTTTTCTGTCTTCTCTTTGTTCTGCTTCTTTCTTCTGTCCTGGCTCCTCTCTTTGCGGCTCCTCACTGAAACATCGGGCATGATGACGTCACGTCCGTTGTTTAGTGAGAAGGGAGCAGGGAGGAGTCAGGACAGAAGATGGAGGATGTTGGGTCCTGGTGCCGGCTCTGCCATATTAAGTAAGTTACCTTATCTCTTTTTTTTCCCGATGGCGGAAGATTGTGGCGGAGGGAAGCACCTCTCTGCACACACAAAACACACAAACAAATTTTGTTTCAATACTTACTGACTTTTCAAATTTCTTGGTCTTTTTTTGTTTAATGTTTTTTTGTGTGACACTTACCATTTATAACAACATTTGCTATTCCAAACTGACTTGACTTTCAGTCAGTTTATTTGCACTTAGTGTTAAATTAATAAGAAGCTACTAAGAACTTTAAGCAACAATGTGTATATACAATGCCGCTTAAAGGCAAATGTCTGCTCTGAGAATAACTGCACAGCAAGAAGCAGCAAAAACACAAATGTGATCATCATCGCCATGCAAACACGACATAGGCAATATCACATAAAGTAAGCTAACAAAATACCACGCCAATGTTGATGTTGGTAATTTGATGAAACAAATATTAATGCTCACAATTGTGGTCCCATGAACTGTATTTGTGAATTTTGCTACGCTAAGCATTTTGGTTCCACATTTGTGGGATAAATAATGTGTGGAAATTAACCATTATCAAAAAATGGTCCAACATGATCTTACTCTTATTTTTTTCCTTCAGTTTGATGGGCTTTTAACTAGTGTATAAAGTCACAATTGTACAGGAATAATATATTACGTGCTTGGATTTTACCACTATCCCAGAGAGTTTTTTTTTTATAGCTTTAATAAGTCCAAGATAAAGCAAACTTCAATGTTTACAGGTACACTTTCATTTATCTACCACTCCACTGAACAGGGTTACTGATTAATGGTCAACTTGGGCTCAGTATGATGGAATGTGGTCTTCTGTTTATACTAAGTCTATCACTTCACACACCCAGTAGAGCAAACTGTATGGAGCTCCAGATACCTGTACTGGCAAATGCATCGGTATTAGTCCAGTGAGGAAGAGAGGTAAACACAGGCAAGCGCTGATATTTCGAGGGATAAGGTGATAAATCTGGAAGTCTTCCACTGCTGTCTCCTGCACTGGTAGTAAGATGCTGAAGTTGTACAGAGTCTCTTAGGCTTCCTAAAAACATAGTAAGAAAAAAAAACCTTATAATAGGCCAAGAACATTTTTTCTGTGACTTCTCATGTCTAGAGAAGGACCACCAGCATTGCTAGTCAAATGCCCCCATTTACTATTTCTGAAATAAGTTTATGACACAAAAGAAGCTTAAAAAGTGGGGTAATTCTTTTAAAAACAATGTGTTTCCATTTATGAGAACTGTTAAACGTTTTGGCTGGGATAAAACTGTGTTTCCATTTTCAATTTAATGCAATTCCTTCTTGTAAAAACTCCATTATCTGACCTATCGCATTCTGGATCTATCTCATAAAATGTATGTGAAATGTAAAACAACATTAGTAGCAAACTTACAAAAAGAAAAATGACAATGAAATCTAAGCCAATAAACCGAAATAAAAATATATGTTACAATTAAGTGACTTCCTATATTAAATAATTATGTAAAAACTACAGCTGCCCTTTATACTACTGGTTAATTCATACACCTTTAAAATTATACACAATCAGAAACTAAAAATGAAACATAGGGTGTGTGATATTTATGCATGCTTCACTTGCCATTTCTAAAGCTGGGCACACACTGGGATTTTTTGTAACAATTCAGCATTGCTACTGTGCTTAATCACGATTTTGCATCTGATCTTTGTACTGCCCACACTGAAACAATTCCCTGCTGGATCATTCAGTACTTAACAGTACCCCCTGAACTAAGAGCAGACATTGGGCATTCTTAATCATAAAAATTAGGAGGTCCCAAAAATCTAATCAAACAGTTAGATGCTGTTTCAAATGATTCTACAGCATCAATCAACAGTACACACTAGTAAGATATCTGCTAAAACTGCTGTTTGATCGTGTGAGCTGCACGTTAATTGAAAAAGCACCACTGTGTACCCAGCATACGTTGTGAGTCCCCACTGCAATCTACTTCATTACAAAGTAGGAACAGCCAAAAGTTGCTTTTCAACAGCAAATTGAGAATTTTTTTTTATGAATGGGTGAGTATGCGATTAGCATACTTCCCCTTTCTTTTTTTGCGAGTCCCCGCTGCAAAGGCTCGCATTGCAACTTAGGGACAGTTGAAAGCTGTTTTTATTCGCATAATCACCCATTCACTGTTGGAAGTGCCGCCGCCGGGGACTTAGGGTAAGGATGCGGGGGATACTTTGGGTTAGGCTGTGGGGGAGACTTAGGGTTAGGCTTCAGGTGGAAGACTTAGGGTTAGGCTGCGGGGGAGGGGATTTAGGGTTAAGCTGCGGTGTTGCAAGTCCCCGCTGTGAATCCTCTCATTGCGAAATAGGGACAGCCGAAAGTTGCTTTTCGGCTGTCCATTTTTCGAATGCGAGCCATTTCAGAATTTTATTTTCTGGAAGAGCTGCCACCGGGGTCTTAGGGTTAGGCTAGGTGTGGAGGGAGACTTAGGGTTAGGCAGTGGGGTTCCTCACCTTTTGGAGCGCCGTATTTGGTGTTCCAGGAATTGGTTGCTATGTCTCTTTGAGGCCTAAGCAATCGATATGCCAGCCAGTTCGGAACTGGCTGGGAGCGAATGGCCCTATTGAAGTAAAGCCATTCGCAACGGGGACCTACACTCCCCAGCAAAAGACTATTGATCAGTAAATAAATTATCTACACAGGTCATTTAAGGTTAACATGACTTACATTTAAAATATTTAATCTACATATGGGCATTTATGGATACTAGGACTGCCATTAATATGCATCTATGTATTATGGACATTGTGCATTGTGTGTGCCTGGGAAAACATAGCATCCTGTTGAACTATAATGTTCTGATCCATTTCAGCACAAAACATATGTACCATAAAAACAGAACCATCTACGCTTGCTGCTGTCATTTCTCTCCACGCAGTCTGTCTCCTTGTTATGTTGTTTGTTTTTTACTTTATTCTTGCGATACAACCAGTTTGGTTTCCATAGAAGTTTTGAAAAAATGTTCTAAATAAAAATAAAATTACTATATAAAAAAGTATTTTAACAAAACTTTTCCTTTGTTCAAGATCACAGTTCACTATCCAAAATTATATTGGGAATGAGTCTCTCACAAAACGTGAACAATTATTTTTGCAAAGCTTTCATTACTTTACTATAAAGCTATTTCTCCCCACTGACCTTCTTGTTGTAGCCTGTAAACAGCATTTGGATCCCATGTTTGGAAGAGACGAGTCAGGTATCTCTTGGGAGAATATCCAGGCCGGATTTGTCTGTCACATTGAATACCTTCTTCATTCAGAAAATGTAGGTATGGCTGCCAATGGGACTCGGTTTGATCATTCTAATGAAACACAACACTGGTCAGCAATCAACATTCATAAAAGCAATTTCTCATGCATGCCTCTGGACCAGATCCTAACTTCTGATATAACTACTTTAATAATAGGTGCAGCAGAAACCTAGCACATGGTTTGCCCAACACATAACATATGCCTCATAAAACTCACCATAAACAGCTGTTTGAACACTTCTTTATGTATTCCCCACCCTCACTCTCTTACATCTTATAGAGCCCTTGCACTGCTGGGGACTGAAGTAGAAAAATGGGCTGCTCTGACTATCATTACAGCCCTGTGAATATACACCACCAGATGGTGCATGTGGTGATCTATAAAATTGATAGGAAACAACAAAAAGGGTTAAAGTGTTAAAGTTTAGAATACCAACAAGTGTTTAGAATGAAGGAATATGCCTTAGGTCATGACCCCACTCTATCTGCTTTTATTGGTTTACCTTGTACCAGAGAAAGAAGCACCTGCTTTAAGTCTATGTTGTGCCTCCACCTTCTCTATAATACACAGTGGCTTACATTAGTATAAGTCTTTCTCAGACCATGAGTAGTCCTATTATTTCACACTGCTGACTGAATACTAACCATGACCTCTGCACCCATGAGGTGAGGGAATTACTCTGGGCAGGAGACAACCAGAGGAAAGTTCTTGTTGTAAATCATCTTTCCCAGACTGGGGGCAAACAATGTCTTGAAAACAATTAGGTTCTCTTGTTTTCTCTACTTTTCAATGTAGAAGCGTGTTTGGGATCAGCAGCTGGTGGGGTGTTGGTCCACAGAAGCTTTTTTGGAGGACCTTAAGGGGTGTCTCCAAAGGTGAGTTAGCTTTCAATAAAAAAACACATGATATATGACCCAATATAAGGCATGGTTGCCTACTTTTGCAAATGAATATCAGGGAGATTGTGAGAGCACTATCAAGGTGCTGCACCAAAGGGGTGTGTCCTGTAGCATCAAAGAGGTGTGTCCTGTGAATAGCTCCACCCATAGGTGTATCTAGCACTGCCAGGAAAGCTATTTTACAATAAAAATGTCAGTATTTATTGATTATTAAATTGTCAGTGAATACTTTCATTACTATCTTTATAGAAAGGCTAAAAGTGACACTGCAGCTGATTAACAAGATTCTTTCATTACATCTTGGCCTCCATGAAATTGGTCATCTCCATAGACCTCAATGGATGAAATTAGAATCAGGGATATTACCAAACACTTCAGGGAGTCAGGGAGTTCACCCAATCCTCAGGGAGTCTCCCTGATATTCAGGGAGTGTTGGCAACTATGATATAAGGACTCTCACTGTTAGAAATAGGACCAGCCCCTGCCTTTTACATACCTCTCTGTATTGACATATACATTGATTTGAGCAATCATCATTTTGTGTAGTCAATATTGTGCTAATTTTACAAAAGGAAGAAGATAAAGCAAAGTTTTTGTGTGAGTGATTATGAAACAATGTGTGTATAGTCCACTTAGTCAATAAGAGCACTCAGCAGTTCATAATTCTAACATATGTATGTAAGGCTAAATTCATAAGCCCTGAATTTTCATTTATTTTATGTCAAATTAAAACAAACAGGATCAGACTCTAACTTCTAATTTTCTCCACATGTTCGTCTGTTCAGCTCACATTTCACCTACTTTTGCTGCCTGGGCATTCAAAGGCATCTGTGCTACCCCAATTGGAATACATTTTGACCTATCCAGATTTAACTAATATGACACCTCCAACAGACAGTTGGATGACCATGGGCATGGGCGTTGTCAGTCTCCGGTTAGAAAATTTTCTTTAGTTCCTTTTCTGAAAGTTCCTTTTCGGATGTCCCTATTTCGAATACTCACCACTTTAGAATTTTGTATTTAGAATAAATGAGTATGCCGATCGGCATACTCACCCATTCTGATTCGAAAATACAGCCACTGCCTATATCCCGCCACCACCGGACCGCAGGGAAAGGTGAGTAACCTCTCCAGGGTGCGGGGGAGGGAGGGTTAGGGTCAGGCTGCGGGAGATGGTGGGTTAGGGTCAGTCTCTGCAGGGAAGAGAGAATTAGGGTCAGGCTGTGGGAGATGGTGGGTTAGGGTCAGGCTGCAGGGAACAGAGGGTTAGGGTCAGGCTGCTGGAAAGGGAAGGTTAAGGTTAGGGTAATGAGAGGGGAGGGTTAGGGTTAGAATTAGGAGAATAGTTGGGGTAGTTTTTTCTCTTACCTTTCGGAGCACCCAAGGTTCGGTGCTCCGGGGATCGATTGCTATGTCTCATTTCGAAACTGGCTGGGAGGAAACGGCCCTATAGAAATAGGGCCGTTCTAAGCAGGGACCCACACCTGGCATGGGCATGGCTATGGCTATCGAAGCCTGTTTATGTAAAAGGAGAGATTACTGGAGTGATCACATTGATGCATGGTTATTGCAACCCCAAAGGAATTGAAAATGAGCATCCGGTCCACAATTAAATGAGATTTAAAACAGGTGAATTAGCAAAGAATGCATTTATTTGAGCTACTGTGACATCGGACTGGATCCAGACTTAAGAAGGAGCTTTAACTTAACATGTTTAGCCCAGGAGTAACTTTCCTCTCTTAATTTCAAGCTCCTTCTTAAGTCTGGATCCAGTCCATCATGTCTAAGCAACAAAAGACCATACAGTGTATATCTATAACACATACGACAAGCTGTCATTTTGTGCCTGGTTTAGAGTTGGACATTAAGGGGCTGATTCAGACTTTGGATTAATTGCTCAAATAAAACGCGACAATCTGAACCTGGGCAAACCATGTTGTAATGTGAAGGGTACAAATCAATTCTGTATTTACATACAGAGAATATAGAGGCTGATTTTACTTATTGCACAGATATACTGAACAGCTTTATTTTTAAACATTCATTTAGAGTTCAGCAACAAAATCACATCTTAATTCATTCTGCACTTTTGAAATGTTCCCCCCTGTAGTTTAAAATGGTTTTCCCAAGATTTGCTACTTTTTTTTTTTTTTTTTTTTTTTTCCAAGATTTGTTTTTTTTTTTTTTTTTTTTTTTTGCTGTTACACCTTTCTGTATGCAAGGATGCATATTGCATTTCCTCACGTGTGTTTAAGAGTTTAACATATCATAGGATACGTGAAGCTTTAAATCTTTGTAGAAGTAGATCTGATAGTCATCATGTATGGTTTAGCAACCTGCAGCAGAGAGCAATATCAGCTCAGAAATAAGCATTCCAGCTACACTATTCATCTAATGTGCAAGCATCTCAGTGGCAGAGAAACATTAAATACACCTCTTGCAGGGTTAGAAGATCATTGTTAAATCATTTACGGAAAGGTAATACATAACCATACTCCCTCAGTTACACTTTTGGTAAAGAGATAGTGACTGGGTGCTGTCACTATGATGTTGAAAGCATAATGGACATTAAACACTCCAATTAGAAATACAGAGGTTGGACTCTCCTTCACCCTGTGGGTATGATAAGAAGGTAATCTGTCTTTTATACTCCTCTGTCTTTGACCGACTAATAGAGATTGCTCTTACCAAGTCTGGAGTGTACAATATCCTTTCCCTATTGTTTGAGGGATGTGGTATACATGATTTCCTGACTCCTGATATGAATTGTTGATTTGACTTTAGGTAAAAAGTTTGGATTGATTCCCAAAACCACCCAAATATATAGATTTTAAAAAGTTTCTTTTCAGTTCATTTGTTCTTCTGGCTGAGGTTATTGCCACAAGTAATAAAAGTTTCAATTTTAACTTCTTAGGAGGCCATTGTTTCAGATGCTCCTGTGATGCCAGCTTCTGCTCAAGTCAGACGCTAAGAACCCTTTTAGCCTTTTGTACAGGCAAGAGTAAGCTATGTCCCTCGCTGGTGCGAACATAAGATACAAGGACTCGATGATGCGGAAGAGCACACAGCATGCCCTTTCTGTACAGAATTTTAGCTGACATTCTCTAGTATGTAAAAAGAAAGTGAGAGCTAAAATCTGATTGGTTGCTATAGGCTATAACATCTCCACTTTTCCAAACCCGCAGTTTAGGAAACCTGACACCATGAGTTACCGCACCAGGTGACACCAACCCTGGTGTCGCCACTGGGCGGTGGGATTCCAAAGCATCTCCGTGTCATGTAGTTTTAAGATCTGTAGAAAGTCTGTAAACCATTTAATTATTAATTAATTAATTAATTACAGGAATTCCTTGTAATTAATAGTAATGTGAGAAAGCAATGCAAGGAAAAAAAAAACATATCTACCCAGCTTGCCACAGGGGTAAATTCTCCCTCTCCCCAACTATATAAAAACTCACACTTTTTTATGGGATTGCTCTTAATGTTCCAATGGAAATCTCTTTATATAATATAAAACACAGTTAGCATTTTTATATATATGTTTCCTGCACCCAAGTTACCATTAAGAAAAAATATCTTTACAACAATTGAAATTTTTCTTTACAAACAATTATTGTTCTAAGCATCTTGTATGGTTGAAGTGTTCATTATTTCTGTTTCTAGTTGTTTTTCTATTAGTGTTCATTGGGAGCTCTTTCCTAGACGTCTTAAACAATTATTTGCAATCTGTGTGGGACTTTCTGTTTGCACTTGTTATTAGACTTTGCTTAGCAATAGTAATTGCAGCATCTTAGCAACAAAGGTGTGTATGGGAACGATTTAGTACGTAAGCTCTTCACTATCTTCTCAGGCCAGTCCAAGCAGCAAGTTGTGTAATTATAGTTTTAAAGTAACTGTTGCCTTTCAATACAAAGACAACAAAAAAGGATTAGGATGTTTGCAAGAGATAATGATATTAATTAAAAAAATATGTAAAATATTTAATTCTATTCAGTTCAGACTTATTAAAATGAGGTCTGCAATATAAAATAAAATTGCTATATAAAATTGTAACAACTTTTCAAGAACCTTATATCAGTGGTTGAAGTGGAGATTTAGAAGTGGCAGTAAAGAAACATAGAAATAAAGAAGTAAATGGAGATTTACAGTGTTTTAATGCAATCAGTGGGAGAGGTGGTCCTAATATTGTACCAGTTTATTTGCTTATTCCAGAAATAGTCAATCTCCCCAGCAGACTTCCCAAAACTTTATCTGCTCCCTTGGACCTCTCATGCTTTTGACCCCCCTCATTCTGACAACCACTGCTCATACAAACTGACAGTCTCTTTTAATACTGTTTGTTTCCATTATCAGAAGTGACAACATAGTCTGCTCTCTATGTGAATCCTTTGTGTTGATAGTGAAGCCAGTTACTAAAAACATCCCAGGAGATTTCCAGACTAAATACGTGTTAGAGCAAGTCCTAACCATTCACTACTTTCTCTTAGACAGGTCACCTCTATTTATCTTAAATTATATAAAGGAAAACATTCTTGTTATACATTCTTCTTTTATATGTTTGTCCTTATTTATTGCTTTAAAAATTGTGCAGAATTAGTTTTATCTTTTAATTATAACTTTTTTTTTTTTTTTTAGATTTCAGATGTGTTCTTATCAATGTTAACAAACTAAGTGAGTCAGGCCCTCAAATTATATTATTAATATTTATTTTTCATGAGCAGATGCCTACAAGTGGAAACATCACCATAAGCGATGGGAGCACACAATCTGTGACATGAAGCATATTGCGCTACACACTCAATCGCCAGATGTGGCCACCAGGATTGCATCTGCAAGGAGTCTACAACATATCTTCAGGACTCCTAAAATTATGACATTGATCCAATAGGATACATAGTTGTGGTAACCAATTGGCAAACACTGGACTCTAGTAGGTGCAGAAGCAGCAGGTTCATATTAAAACATATTTTAAAAGCTTGTTAGTAGTCAATGAACAGTAAGGTGCATATATACAGTGCATCCGGAAAGTATTCACAGCGCTTTTCCACATTTTGTTATGTTACAGCCTTATTCCAAAATGGAATTAATTCATTTTTTCCCTAAAAATTCTACACACAATGGGGTAGATCCAGAACTACGTTTGCCATTCGTTTACTCGCGTAGCGTTTTTACGCGTGCATTCCTTCTATACACTCCCCTTGGCACACCCCTTGAATGTACGTATTTTGTCAAGATACGCTTTTCAAACCCTACCTTAACTTTTGGCAACGTAACCGCAGTGATCCGCACACATACGTATGGGCAACGCGTATTTACGCAGCTAAGCACGCCCATACTGTACACTTTAAATACAAACCCCCGCCTACTTAGCGTATTTCAGACGTATTTTGGACACACGTAAAATTGGCACGCCCACACGTAAGTATTTACGTGACACATACATGAATGTAATTTCTGTGCTGCGCATGCGCAGTACTTACCAAAAGGCGATTTTACGCCTCCGCCACGCGTAAATTCGCTCACAAGCGTTGTTCTGGATCTGGCCCAATATCCCATAATGACAACATGAAAAAAATTTTTGTGAAATTTTTGCAAATTTATTACAAATCAAAAAAACAAGAAATCACATGTATATATGGATTCACAGCCTTTGCTCAATACTTTGTTGATGCACCTTTGGCAGCAATTACAGCCTCAAGTCTTTTTGAATATAATGCCACAAGCTTGGCACACCTATTTTTGGGCAGTTTTGCCCATTCCTCTTTGCAGCACCTCTCAAGCTCCATCAGGTTGGATGGGAAACATCAGTGTACAGCCATTTTCAGATCTCTCCAGAGATGTTCAATCGGATTCAGGTCTGGGCTCTGGCTGGGCCACTCAAGGACATTCACAGAGTTGTCCTGAAGCCACTCCTTTGATATTTTGACTGCGTGCTTAGGGTCATTGGGGTAGATCTAGAACCCTGCTGAAAGATGAACCATCGCCTCAGTCTGAGGTCAAGAGCGGTCTGGAGCAGGTTTTCATCCAGAATGTCTATGTACATTGCTGCATTTATGTGTCCCTCTATCCTGACTAGTCTCCCAGTTCCTGGTGCTGAAAAACATCCCCACAGCATGAGGCTGCCTGCCACCACCATGCTTTACTGTAGGGATAGTATTGGTCTGGTGTTGACCGGTGCCTGGTTTCCTCCAAACATAACGCCTGGCATTCATGCAAAAGAGTTCAATCTTTGTCTCATTAGACCAGAACATTTTGTTTCTCATGGTATGAAAGTCCTTCAGGTGCATTTTGGCAAACTCCAGGAGGGTTGCCATGTGCTTTTACTAAGGAGTGGCTTCCGTCTACCATACAGGCCTGATTGGTGGATTGCTGTAGAAATGGTTGTCCTTCTGGAAGGTTCTCCTCTCTCCACAGAGGAATTCTGTAGCTCTGACAGAGTGACCATCGAGTTCTTGATCACCTCCCTGACTAGGGCCCTTCTCACCCAATCACTCAACTAGATGGCCAGCCAGCTCTAGGAAGAAACCTGGTGGTTCTGAACTTTTTCCATTTATGGTCCCAATGTGCTCATTGGGACCTTCAAAGCAGCAGATATTTTTCTGTACCCTTCCCCAGATTTGTGCCACGAGACAATCCTGTCTCGGAGGTCTACAGACAATTCCTTTGACTTCATGCTTGGTTTACGCTCTGACATGCACTGACAAGTGTGGGACCTTATATAGACAGGTGTGTGCTTTTCTAACTCATGTCCAATCAACAGAATTTACCACATGTGGACTCCAATTAAGCTGTAGGAACATCTAAAGGACATATAAACATTGATCATTGGAAACAGGATGCACCTGAGCTCAATTTTGAGCTTCATTGCAAAGGCTGTGAATACTTATATACATGTGATTTCTTAGTTTTTGATTTTTTAATAAATTAGCAAAAATCTCCCCAAAAACTTTTTCACATTGTCATTATGGGGTATTGTGTGTAGAATTTTGGGGGGAAAAAATGATTTATTCCATTTTGGAATAAAGCTGTAACATAACAAAATGTGGAAAAAGTGAAGCGCTGTGAATACTTTCCGGATACACTATACATTATTTAATTTACCATATGATAAAAGTATGCCCTGATTACTCAAAATTACGATAGGCACAGACAAGCTAGTACATATATAACACGCCTATAGTCAAACCAATGATGACAATAGCACCCCACCCTTTCCCTATAATTAAATTGGCAATATGTTTTAAGGAAAGCATAACTATTTTTGAAAGTATCTTTTAAGTTTATAATTCTATACCTACCCAATATTAGGCATTCAGAGAGAGACTTTCACACTTTGGAGGGGCCCTTTAGGGAGGAGTCTTTGGTGTTTATATGTCTTGCACCTCTGGTGCCCCTTCTTCACATATCACTCCTCATATCTGTAACAGTATAAGACCTGTGCCTTCTCTCTGTCTATGATAATTAAAATTCAAATTATCCATGAGTAGAGCGCTGTCCATCCATAGGACGGACGCACGCTCTCCTGTGTACAGGCAATGGCCTGTGCAGTAGGCACTGGTTATAGCTTTAGTTTGCTATGTCTGTGCCTGCTCTCTTTGTTTTTTTTCTCTCTCCTCACTCTCTTGCCTTCTTATTTCTTTGATTCCTGAGTGCCCTCTTTATCCCTTATCATTTCCAGTGTCTCCTTCTCCTTTTCCCTTCCTGTGTATTAAACCCCTTGTGCATGAGTCAGTGAGTGTCTGCCTGTGTGTTTGCCCTCGTCAGTCTGGTCCGTCATTGTTTGTCCGCGGTATCCCACCGCCTCCTTTTCCAATATTCAATCAGGACATTGGGCCAAATCCAGAATAAGTATGGCAACGAATTTATGCATGCTGCATGCGTAAATTTGGCTGTTTGTAAGTTCTGTGCAATGCGCACGGCAGATGTTACGCATTGTAACCCTGATCGCACGTAACAAGTTCGTAACTACATACGAAGGGGCGGTGTCATCCCTACGCTAGTCGAAAATACGCAATGTAGGTGGAGTGAAGCATTTAAATTGTACAGTATGGACTGGGTTAGGGGCAGTTACGTACAAGCGTACAAATGAAGTTACGCAAGGAAAAGTTAAGGGGACTCGTAAATCTGCGAAATTACATGCCTCCGAGGGGAGTGCCCAGGGGGATGCATTATACTTCCGAAAGCATAACTACACTACTCGATCGTACTTAAATGGAACTTACGTCTGGATCCGGCCCATTATCTAGAGTATCTTGTAATCTTGTCTGTTTAGGTTGTGCAATACTCCTGCTGTGTTCCAGGACTTAATCAATGATACCCTCTGGGAGTTTCTAGGAAAATGTGTCATCACGTATCTGGACAATATTCTGGTTTACTCACCTTCTCTTCTCTCCCATTGGAGTCATGTCAGTCAAGTCCTAACTAAGCCTTGTGAAAGTCACCTTTATGCTACGCTGGAGAAATGCGACTTTAAAGTCAATCAAGTAACATTCCTGGTATATGTAATATCACCCAAAGGTTTCTCCATGGATCCGGAAAAGGATAAAGCCATTTTGGAGTGGGTTCAACCGACTAATCTCAAGGCCATACAAAGATTTCAAGGATGCGCAATCGACCAATTGGCTGTTAAAAGCAGCTAAACATGGAGGTGTCAGTTTTGACAGATCATAAAAATCTGTCTTTCTTTAAGTCTGCCAAGAGCCCAAGTCCATCATTATTGCAGTAATCTCTCAGGATTGTTTATTCTAAAATTTTACGTGCACAGGAAGAAGCTCCCTCTTGGAAACCTCCTGATCACCTTTTTGTTCTACAGATGCTACAGAGAATGGTGGTTTTGGGGGCTCACACCAAGAAATCTTTCGGTTATCCCGGGATCCAAAAGACTCTTGAACTTCTCTTTCGTACTGTGTGGTGGCCTACTATGTCTAAAGATGTTTATGAAAAGTTTATTGCTTCTTGTACAGTGTGTGCCTGCAGTAACGCTCCACGATTGGTCCACTCCATTCAAAACCTATACGCAGATGCCCCTGGACACAGCTGTCGATTGACTTTATTACAGATCTCCCTGTCTCTGAAGGTCAACCAGGTTTTGGAACAATTCCTCAGGTGTTATGCCTCTAAAATTCAAGATAATTGGTCTGAAAATTTGTCTTGGGCGGAGTTCACCTACAATACTGCTGTGCATTCTGCCACCAAAGTGTCTCAGTTCTTTTGTGTCTTTGGTTATCACTCCAGGTCTAACGCAATCCCTCGACCAGAAGAAAACTTCATGTCTGAAGGCTCGGGCACTGGCCAGGGGACTTAGAGACATTTGTAGGAAAGTAAACTTTTGTCTCAAACAAACATCATTATGGACCAAACAACAGGAAGATCATCATCAACAGGAATTCAGATTTAGAGTGGGGGATAGACTATGGCTGGCCACTAAGAACATTGAAATCCATCAACTTTGTAAGAAGTTGGCCCATTTTCGGTTCTTCATAGGGCCAGATTTACTAAGCTGCGGGTTTGGAAAAGTGGAGATGTTGCCCATAGCAACCAATCGGATTCTAGCTCTCACTTTCCTGTTACATACTAGAGAATATCAGCTGGAATTTGATTGGTTGCTATGGGCAACATCTGCACTTTTTTCAAACCCTTTAAATTGGCAATTGTAAAAGAGAATATCCCGGGCGCTGTACCTGGTAGTGGCAAATAGTCTATAATAAAACACTATGGTGTTTTATTATAGACTATTTGCCACTACCAGGTACAGCGTCTGGGATATTCTCTTTTACAATTGCCAATTTAAAGGGTTTTTTGGGAATCCCCTTCTTTATCCTAGAGGCTGCGTTCCTAAGAGGTGACAGGCAGCGCGATCCCTCGCTGTTTTTTCTTATTACTTTTCCAAACCCCCAGCTTAGTAAATCTGGCCCATAGAATCAATCTTGTAGCTTTCCATTAAGAATTAGGGAGCTTCATATTCCGAACACCTTCCACTTATCTCTACTTTAACCTGTCAAAAATTCTAGAAAGTTTTGGCCTTCAGCTGTTCCCAAACCACCCCCTATTGTGGTAGAAGGTCAAGAGGAATTTGAAAAAGAATTTATCTTGAACTCCAAATTTGTCAGGGGACAGCTCTACTATCTACTGCATTGACAGGGCCATGGTTTAGCCCAGGAGTAACTTTCCTCTCCTAATTTCAAGCTCCTTCTTAAGTCTGGATCCAGCCCAATGTCTCAAGGGATAACTGTCTGAGCTAAAAGCAGGTCCTGACTGGTCAGGGGCTTCCGTACTTTGGTGTATATCCGTTGTTTCCAATAAAGAAAAACAAGGAGGTGCCTAATGGTGCAATTTTATTCAATATGCTGGTGACCACCACCTATGTAGAAATAACACCTATAAAGGTATATACGTAGCAGATGTCATACAGAATGCGGCGCAATCAAGGTTTCTTTAAAGTTCTTAAACCACAACCATGTTCGTCAAACTCAGCAAATGCAAGTCACAGCAAATATAAAATAGAACTCATCTAGTGCAATATGTTCAATACAATTACAATTTATTTAAAGTTGATTAATATATGCGTACAATCAAAAAGTAAAATAAGCTTATCTGGGTGTCTTATGAAGACAAGACCACACTACAAAGTCCTCCCTATGTCAGCACCGTCATCAGGGGACTCCAAAAATATATTGCTAGTGCTGACATAGCATTGAAACAGCTGTGGGACTTGGACCTTCAACTTTAAGGTCTGATTAGTTATGTATGATCTCCAAATGCACATACTGCATTTAAAGTCTAATATACTATTATTGGTTTATTTCTTCTGTGCTGGCATTGGGGGTTAGCATATGACCTATTTTTGCATATGTACTACTTTTAGACGTGCACTGCTATATCCTTTATTCTTTTTGAGTGTGGATCCTTCCCTTTGTGGTTTTTCTTTTGATATAAATAAATGAACATATATCTATATCTACACAAAGGTCCCAGGATTGGCTGCTTCATATGATCATTCATAAAGATCTGGCAATTATAACTTTAGCTATAGTTGCAAGATTAAATATATATTTATAAGTACAAACAGAAATCTTTTAATGCAGTTGAAGTGTTTTATCTGAGCCACTGATTTCCTTACTTGCCTTGCACAAGGAGAGCTACAAACCATGACTTTATAACTCAATTTGGTTACCCAGAATTCCAATCTGCTTAACCACTGCATAAAGCATAACTTAAAATACATGTTTACCTGTTTTCGTCCATAAGCCAAAATAGCACCAGCAAAGTCCTGAAGTGTGCTAAGTTCAAGCTCAAACTTCTTCCTTTGGTTGTGATGTTTTCTCTTGAGTCGCCTAGCTTGTGACAGATTCCATGCCGGCAATGCCAAATCCTCAGAATAAAGAACCAGAGCCCCCTTTCTAGTGATATAGGTTTTGGGTGTGGGAAACTCCCAGTAGCGGTAGGAGGCATATTTGCCGCTAAGAAATCTTCTGATGTGAAAATGTTGACGTGACCTCCAATTGAAGTAATCCTAAAATGATAAATGTATATACATATCTAAATATATATAGAACATGTTAATTAAATGAATAATGATTTCTTATTAAGGAAAATTGACATCATTTAAAAATCTATTACATCTCTAAAGGGGTCTCAATAAACCCTGACAACAAATAACCATCCACAGCTATAATAACAATAAAAATAATAACAATAGTAATAATCATAATAGTAATAATAATAACAATAATAACAATGTTTTATAGCAACATAAAAACTCTTAAATATCTGTAATAACCACTCTCTTCAGAAATGGCATACTGGAAACATGATTACTGAACAGGAAGATACATTTGAAAGTATTTAAAACATTTGGCTCTTAATTCAAAGGCTGGTCTAGTGACCATGAAAATGCATGGCAGCTGTGCATAGGTCAGTTCTTACGCCAGATATGTGACAGCTTCGAATTGAATATCACAAATTCAGTTGGCAGCTTAGATGCATTTCTACAACTTTATTAACTTCATTTTCATCAATACATAAATTTAGTGAGACATACAAGGAGATTGAAATGAAGGACCTGATTCACAGATAAGAGTAAGTTCTGCACTTGCTCTGTAAGTTATGGCATTTACGAGTTACCTTATATCTCCGTGCAATGGGGTAGATCCAGAACTACGTTTGCCGTACGTTTATTCGCGGAGCGTATTTTCGTGTGCGTAAATTCGTTACACTCCCCTCGGCACACCCCTTGCACGGACGTATTTTGTTAAGATACGCTTTCCAAACCCTACCTTAACTTTTTCCAACATAACCACAGTCATTCGCACACGTACGTATGGGCTAGACGAATTTACGCAGCTAAGCACGCCCATACTGTACCCTTTAAATACAACCTCCCGCCTACTTCACGTATTTCGCACGTATTTTGTTGAAACGTAAAATTGGCACGCCCACACGTAAGTATTTACGTGACACATACATAAATGGCCAATACGTTCATGATTACGCTACGTTAATGTGCGTATTTTCTATGGTGCGCATGCGCAGTGCGTAAAAAACAGCGATTTTACGTCTCTGCCACGTGTAAATTCGATCCAAGGCGTAGTTCTGGATCAGGCCCAATGTCCGTACATTGCACCTCCCCGCCTCCCCCGCCCTCCCCAGCTAATCTAAATACCTCCCCCCTCCCACTTCTTCCTAAAAATGCCCTGAGGCGGCATAACACCGCCTCTATGGACGTAAATCCCTGTCTGCAGTCTTTAAAGACCGCACCTACGCTATCTACGTACCAATCTGGTACGTATATAGCATAAATTACCTACTATGTATGCGCAGTAGGTCATTTCGGCCAGATACAAACTTAAGAAGCAGAATCAGGCCCTAAGAAAGGGAAGTTACTCCTGGGCTAAACCATGTTGATTGCAGGGAGAGTTGAGAGGTTCCCAGTTCAAGTCTAAATAACATTGTAAAAGTAAAGCTGGTCAGTATCTGTGTAAGCAATTCAAAGATATATCCCTACATACAAATAATACAATTAACTTGACTCCCCCTGAAATCAATATGGTTTTGCCCAGGAGTAACTTTTCTCTCTTAATTTCAAGCTCCTTCTTAAGTCTGGATCCAGTCCATGATATTTTATATTTTGTGTTTGTTTTAGCACAATAAGTGCATTGTTTGTTATGCAGTACTGAGAATCCAGAGACAATTAAACAGAATTACATTTTTATGAATTAATTGAAAATTATAAAGACTTTGTAAATGATCAGCTCTGCAGATGGTATAGTGCAAGTAATTACTATGGTCAAAAGAACTAGAGGTATTCTACAAAATAATATTATATTTCACTCCTAAAATAAACAATTTTTAGTTAGAAGATATTCATTTCTGCAAGTAGGTGCAGTGGTTTCCTTTGGTTACAGATATTAAAACCAGCTTTCAGATTTTAATATCTCTTGCTGCTTTTTGACAAAAACCATGGGCCTGACTCACACCTAAGAAACTGCTGCTTCTCAGGTGCCTATTTATAAGAAAATGACTAATGGCAATGCATCATATGACTACGCAATGTACGTAGCCTTTAGGTATTTAGGTACTTTAAGGACCGCACATCGTTTTCAAAGTAAAAGGAGGCATGCCAGTGCAGCCTCCGTGGGAACTTGGGATAAGTGGATGGGGGAAGGCATTTAAATTAGATAGGGAGGGAGGACATAGCAATGTCCATGTGTATTTTCCCTACTTAGGAGGGAAAATATGCATGGGAAGATAAGGTAGCCTATGGTACTCAAAAGTGCCATTAGGCACCTAAAAACAGGGGCTGGGAAGTGGACCGGACAGGTAGGCTGAAATGTGAATCCAGTCCCATATCTTGAACCAGGGCAACATGCTGTTTAAAGAGCATTATGATAGATTTATCAAGTGTTGGAGAAAGGACTGCTGAGCTCACATGCAAAAAATCCCTCATAACAAATGGGAACCATTTTTCATCTCATTGGCCACAATTTGAACATTCTGATTAGACTGCACAAGACTCTTCTATCCCTTTCACACCAAGCTATCGACCCGGGAATAGCCCAGGTCGGGTGTCACTGTGAAAGGGTCAACCCGGGTCCACAACCCTGGTCGATTACAGGGTTATTCCCGGGTCAGCCTAACCCGTGTTGTGGTGTGAAAGGGGCAACCTGGGTTATTTAACCCGGGTTCCATAAAAAATATGTAAAATGGGGGATGGGGAGCACTGTCTGCCTATACAGACATGGGTCCAGTGTGAAAGGCTACAACCCGGGTTGTAACTGCTGTCTGAACAGATACAACACGACTATAAGCTATGTTGATTGACCCGGGTTTAACCTGGGTTTTAGTTATGAAAGGAGTATAAATGACTCTGTCCCAGCGTACTTACCCACTGTTAAAGCGGCTGAAGGCTATCTTTACTTCAGCCGGCGTAACAGTGGGTAATTACACCGGGAAAGAAATCGTAACACCCTAACCCAGCCCTCCCTCCCCCTTACCTTCTGTAACTACAGCGTAGTTACAGTACTGCACGCCCCTTTGTCTATTACTACGCTGAAAAGTCAATTACACTGGGCAACATCTGCCTGGCGCATGTGCAGAATGGCAGAAATGCCGTCCTTACGCATATGGCCGCCATATAAACGACGGCGGCCATAGATCTAGATCTGCCCCAGTGTCACAATAGCTCTTTAGACACTATTGGTTCGACAGTAATAAAGTGGTAATGTTGTGGACAACAAAGTGGTTAGAATCACTGATACACAGATCAGCAGAGAAAACGTAAGGTTTTTCTGTGGACACGGAAGTCCATAACTACACATGACAGAGGGAAGTTCACTACCCTCTTCTGTGTGTAGTTCCAGACTTCCACGTGTAAGTGTCACGTGTGGACGTCTGGATACATACATGTCTGGATACATACAGAATTTAGAGCGCTTGTAGTGGTCTAACAAAATTAATAAGTCAAAAAATGCTGTATGTATCTAAGCAAGGAGGTTACAGAAGCAGAAGCCAGGATGTTCATCAGGTAGTTAGCTAGTAATTTAAACAGCCAAGAGCCAACAATTCTCTTTTTAATAACCCCTTAGTATATTCTTTGGAAGAAATGGTTAACTTATTGTGAATTGGGGGATGGTTAGTTAACTTAATTAACATATTTCCCCAAGTATAAGACGCTCCCATGTATAAGATGCACCTTAATTTTGGGGCCCCAAATTTGAAAAAAAATGTATTACATAAAATGATTGAACTCAAGTTGTAATAATCATTTAGCTTTATTGCCCTCGCTTTGTGTCCAGCCAGTCTTATTGCCCCCTCTATTTGTGTCCAGCCAGTCTTATTGCCCTCTCTATTTGTGTCCAGCCAGTCTTATTGCCCCTTCTTTTAGTGTCCAGCCAGTCTTATTGCCCCTGTCCCACCAATCTTATTGCCCCCTCTTTTAGTGTCCAGCCAGTCTTACTGCCCCCTCTTTTAGTGTCCAGTCAGTCTTACTGCCCCTCTTTATGTGTATCCACCCAGCCTTTGTTCCCCCTCCAAGTCCAGCCTTCACATCCATCCATTCCAATCACATTGCAGCACACTTACCTTTGCTCTCCCTCCGGCTCTCTCCCCCGCGGAGCGCTCTGCAGAATTACGTTGGTGTGACCTTAGGTCACGCTAGTGTCATTTGCAGATGGAGGCATGAGGGAGAGAGCCCTTATTCCCTGTATAAGACGCACCCGGTTTTATACCCCGAATTTTTCTAAAAAAGGTGTGTCTTATACATGGGGAAATACGGTAGAATATCACTTAGAGTGAACTGTGGGGAGGGTTTACTCTTACTTATCTGTGAACTGAGTTTAAGGTTTGTTTACAGAATGAACAGGATGGACAAGGTTAGTCAATAGTAAGGAGGGACTTAAGTAAGTGTAAAAAAGGGAAGTGTGATGGTAATAAAGGACCTGATCAGAGCTATGCATCTGTCTTTTTTTAGACAGAAGTGCAGTGGAATTTCGCACTGAGCATGCTCAGAACAGACTCAAAATGGGAGTAAGTACAGAAAGTCTGCCGCATTGCTCCCCTTGCAACTGTCTGCATATCAGTGTGCTGTGCACTTGTGAAATATATAATATATTAAAATAAGAAAGGGTTGTTTAAATAAGTGCAGTATCTGTGTAATATATCTGCGCTTCAGTGAAAATCTTATCCTGTGTCAGGAGATGGTGTAAGTCATAGGAGTAGGTCGTTTTCAATGGGGAAATGGCCATATTTGTAATAAAAAAAATTGATGTACACATTGGAAAAATGTGTTATTTTAGATCCATGAATTAATGCATTTTAAAAGACATTTCCGCAGAAATATGCCACTACTATACTCAGACATTGCTGTAAATGATCGCAGAACATACTTCATACTATAAATGTCAACCAAAATAACCCATTCAGAACAGGCTGCAGCAGTACAACCCGCAGCATCTGCACATATGGCTCTGACTGCAGTGGTTAAATGCCTGCCCTCTTTCCATACCG
>WWET01001151.1:274049-287472 GCA_011038615.1 Limnodynastes dumerilii
CCATACGCCCTACCCAGAGTTGGATACGCTGGATCTGACGTATACTGCAGCTACATTAACTCTGGATCAGGTCCGTCGTGTGAGCTGGGGAAAGTTATGTGAATTTTATGTATAATCTAGGGCAGTGCTCCTCAAACAGTGTGCCACGGAATGTTAGTAAGTGTGCCACGGTACAATGCCTTCAACAGGAGAAAAAGCAATGGAAGACCTTGCCTTAAGAAAATAAGGGGATACGGCGGAGGCTGCAGACACATGAATGGGAACTACTAGGGAGGCTGGAGACACATGATGGGGGCTACTGGTGAGGCTGCAGATGCATAATGGGGGCTAACATAGTTAAATTAGTTATAATAAAAAAGTTATTAGCTGCGATTTTAAATTTTATTTATTTTTTAACTGGACAAGGTTCTAAGAAGGTATGATACCAAATAACCAAGGGGCATAATTTATAAAATATATTGATATCTTGGGGGCTAAATGGAATATGTATAAAATGCACCCTAAAATAACTGCAAAAATATGTCAACAAAAACATCAAAATCCCTGAAAATACATATGTGGGTCATGGGTATGTGTCTACATGATATACAAAGCGGTACGTGATATGATTCCATAGTGGGTAAATGGTACTTGACATGATTCTATAGTGGGTAACTGGTACTCTCCAAACAAGGTTGAGAACCTTCTGCTCTAGGGTTAATTAGCATACAATGTATTATGGATTGACTGGATTGGGATCTGTTCTGGGTTCCTGGGGACGTGGTAAAGGCTCAGCAGAGTAGCAGAAGCTGTAGGGCCTTATGAGCTATATTGTAGCAGATAGGAAAAGACTGGACTGGAACAGCCTGGACCTGAACTGGACTGGACCAGACTGGACTAGAACAGACTGGACTTGACTAGGACTGGACAGACTGGGTTTGGCTTAACCTGGACTGGACTGGGACTGGTACTGGACTGGACAAGCTTGACTTAACCTGGATTGGACCAGCACTGGACAAACTTGACTTAATCTGGACTGGACCAGGACTGGAACTGGACTTGATAAATTTAACCTGGGCTAGACTTAAACAGGACTGGATCTGGACTTGACCTGGACTGAACTTTATCAGGACTGGATCTGGACTCGACAGACTAGACAGGCTTGATAGGCTATTCTGAGCTTTGCTGCAGTGCTGCTCAGTAGCAACCAGGCAACTTGAATAGACAAGTTGTTCTGGCACTATTTGAACAGTGCTCTGGACTTAAATAGTGCGGCCTAGCCAGGGATTGGTGATTGCTATCATGTGACCGCTGCAGTCAGGATCTGACTGCATAGCTCAGGTCATGTGATGATCCCAAGTTGGCCAGAAAGGGCAGCAAAAAGACAACCCCTGACGCAGTAAGTGCCACGGTTTGTGACACACTGCATGCGATAGTTGCTGTATATGTGTGAATTTGTTACTTCATGCAGATTATCAAGCCCCTCCCGCAATTAACGGTATGATCTAAGGCATTTCAAAGCAGGGAGGTTGAGGCATGATACATTGCTTTTGTGCCCATGCAAATCTCCTAACTTTCCCGATTCCAGTGGGACAGTTCAGATGACTGTCCCGCTGTTCCACCTGCCTTAAATTAGTTTTTTTTGGAAATGTTTATTTTGCCCTGCTGCTGTGCCAAAAGGGGTGTAATTTCATGAAATGGGCACCGTTTGGGTGGGACCAGAGGTGGAATTTTGGACAGGACCAGGGAGGGGCTTATTTGTCCTGTTTTTTGGTTTTAATAATGTTAGGAGGTATGCCCATGCAACCCTGTGCAGATCCCAGTATTATGCAATGGAACAGAGCATAATAATTCAGGCTACGCCATTAAATCCTATTTTGGGGCACAAGAGGAAGGGTATCCTGCTTACGCTTAATAATAAAGGAGTGAGATTCTTTTTACATTAGGTGGGGCTTATGATAGTTTCAACAAAGGTACAGAGATTAAAGTATGAAAGCGTGTGTGGGGGTGTTAATAGATTGGATTGGGGCAGTTCATTTTTTGTGAACTACAGGAAAGGGAGGTCTCTGAGAGAGAGAGAGAGAGAGAGAGAGAAGGCTCTCTACAGGTAAGGTTTACTGAAATAATGGGTTAATGCACTAATAAGAGGGGTTGTGGTTCATTTATTGTGAACAGTTTGTGGGTGTATGTGGGCCTGATCCACACTCGTGTGCGTTTTTACGGCGGTCATAAGCGTAAAAATGGCAAATGGCTATTTTTACTTACTGCGCATGTGCAGAGCATATGTTATGCTCAGAAAATCTGAGCGCATGGGCCTTGAGCGTACCAGCTTCGTAACAACGCTCGAGATGGCGTCCCTGCCATACGAAACCCGTAAATACGCACCGAGGGCAGGGTGAGTCATTTAAATCATACAGTATGAGCGTGCTAAGCGTCGTAACTACGCTATGAGCTTACGGATGCCCGCGGTTACGATGAGAAAAGTTAGGGTAGGGTTTGCTGGGCATCAGAAAGCAAAACTAAGTACGACCAGAGGGAGTTCCTATGGGAGTGCATCGTAGGTACGCCAGCGTAAACACAATACGCACATGAGCGTTTCATGAGCGTAGGTCTGTATGTGTAAGTACTCATGTGTATTCATGTGTGTATATATATATATATATATATATATAAATATATATTACAAGATAGAGGGAACAATCTTGAAGGCTGCAGTACAATCATACAAACAATTGTAGCACTTATAGTCATTTTTAGAGACACAGCTTTAATGTATTAAATTTTTTTTTTTTAATCTTCTCTCTCTAACTACTATAATGGGGTTTGTGCTTATTTTTCACTTCACTTGTATTTCGTATCAGAGTGGGGAACCCTGCCACCAGTTGAACCTTACCCCAATTTTTACACAGACAGAGAAGCAAGAAAGGATCACACTGTAACACTAAGCCTTGGCCATGTAGTGCTTTATCACTGTATAATAGTAAATAGCTTACCTCTGGCTCATAGCAGACCTCAAGCTTCTCCTGCAAGGGTTTTACCACCTGGGCATTCCCTCTGCACAACAAGGACAGAGTTGCCATCTTTCATGGCCGGCCTGGGCTCCCAGCAGCACCAGCGACACTCACATTCCAGGACTCCCAGCTGCAGAGCAGAGAAGGTGTCTCACGAGTCCAGGGGACAGTGATTAATATGTCCTGATCACAAAGAAAGGTGTGTGTGTGTTAGGACTGTGCACTCAGTCTCAGCCATTGCTCACTGTGTTGTCTCCTGGTTGCTAAGACTGCACCATCCGAAGATTTTTTCAAGTCTTCTCTACTTCTCTTTGTTAGAAGAGATTGTTTCTAGTGTTACCTTGGTAGCAAAGGGGAAACCCTCGGGGCACAGTCGGAATGCCAGCAGTGAGGTTGGTAAAATACACAGCTCACTGGCCGGGAGCACTACATTCTGTAATAGAAACTAATGCCCTTATATACTGTCTAATATTACAATTCATTACACAGATTTATTTTACTATGTATAACTATTCATGGCTAATCAATAATAACATAAGTACTGATACTTGTTATAAAATAAATGTCTTTGTATATGTGGTATGAAGTGGTTTGTGTTTTGTTTTGTTTTTTTGCTTTGTTTTGATTTTAAAGTGTATCAGTGTATTATATAACCCCCTTTTGAAGAAATGCTGTTTATTGTCCAAGACCAATATTTCATATTGTTTTATAAATCAATATCAAAGCAGTGATATTATATATATATATATTATGGACTGATAAGGATTACATTTGCTATTTTATTGCACAAACTCTTGCTCATATTGTTGGATATTGATATGTATATTGTAATTGTAACACTAAATGTTAATGAGAAATCTTATATTATGATTATAAATAGGTAACATTTTACTCCTTGGCTGTTGTGGAATTACACATTCCAAATACAGATCATATTACCATATTTACATATAGTATTACAGGTTGTTGTGATGTGTGGTAATTACATAGCTGATCTCTGGGCACAATGCAGTGATTTACTATATTCATTTATCTTTTACTGAAGCTTTTTCATGTGATGGAAAATTTACTTTTGTCATGAAATAATAATAATCATTATCATCCTTAGCAAGGCAGGTTTGCAATTGTACCTCAGTGATTCAAACTTGGAGCCTTAAGACTTCTGATGGGGTCTACATATGCGTGTAAGAGTTTCCATGTCTTAGAAATTAAACTGAAATTGTTTAAAACTAAATTTTAAAAAACATCTATTTACAAATTCAAACATGTCTTTATTTCATTGATCTCCTCCTATTCGACACACTTCAGGATTAGAAGTAAATAAATAAAAATTTGGT
Organism: Limnodynastes dumerilii; assembly: GCA_011038615.1. Lineage (NCBI taxonomy): Eukaryota > Metazoa > Chordata > Amphibia > Anura > Limnodynastidae > Limnodynastes > Limnodynastes dumerilii. The sequence continues at coordinate 278,377 of WWET01001151.1, forward strand.
TTCACCTTAATTTTTAATGAAGTTATAAAATGCCTCTAACTTCTTTGTTAAAAAAAAAAGATCATTTGACCTATTCTGTTCATAAAATCTTTTTCAGTGCCAACTGCAGTCAAGCAATCTTTGCTCATTTTATAGAGGGGATTCCATGGACATAAATTATTTAAAGTTTCAATTTAAAAACTTTGGACTGGGTCCAGAGTTAAGCCCCATACACACTACAGTTTTTTAAACGATAATCGTTCAAAACACCCATGAAAGGAGTGTTTTGAACGATATTGTGCAAGTGTGTACGCTACAACAATCATGCCTGATCGTTGTAAAGTACACAAAATTGTTTGATCGCATCTTTTAAAAAGTTTAATATAAACGATCAAGCCATTCAGTACTGAAGGCTCAACAGGAAATTGTTTGTAGTGTGTATGCAGCCTGATTGGCCATAAAAATGTTCTGTAATGTCGTCCATCGTTTAAAAAAACTGTAGTGTGTATGGAGCTTTAGGCAGGTTAGGCCATTTACGCACACAAGGTACAAAAATGCGCCCTAACATAACACTAGCGTACCTAGCATCGAACAGAACTTAGTTCCGTACAATGACATTTCCGAAACAAATGGGCTGTGCTTCTTCCCTGCCTGCTAAAGTGGGCAGAGGGAAGCATGGTAATTGTAGTTTTATTTAATTCAAATTTTTTAATTTACATGCATATATGTTCATTCCAGCGGTCTCTCCATACATACCCCTTTTCCTCCCCCTAAAAACAGCTATAAGGGGGAGGGAAAGGGAGGAATATGAGGAGATCACTGGAATAAGTCCAGTAATGCCAGCCTGAAATGGCGTTATTTTTTTGCCGGAAGCGCTCTGGTATTTAATAAGTATAATAAACACACTGAGAAGAATGGCCACCAGAGATGTCCGATATTTACATGGATTGCCATGGAAACGTGATAATGCTCATTTACACATGAAAATGGGCATTAGCACATGGAAATAAAGTTAGTAAATAGAGCCCATTGTTTGAAGGCACTTTGTGGTCCTCACAATGGGCCTGATTCAAGGAGTTTGAAATTAAGGGCCGTATTCACAGATTTGTTTTCACGTGTAGTTGCGTGCATATTTTTAGGTACGTTTTAACTGCGTAATAACTTTATTTATGCAAGTTACGTAGTTGATACGCACGTATGTGCTTTAGGCACGGACATGTGAATCGCACTTTGGGACATACATACGGAGGGACGGGGTTGAGTTACATACTGGAAAAGTTATGTGAAAGAGGGTGGGGGGAGGCATTTAAATGAGTCTTTGGGGGCGTGGTTAGAATCGCACGTACGGAATACATATACACGTAGGTACAAACACAAAGATAGAGGTGTTCTATGGCGATTTATGTCTACGATTGCACGAGCGTGAGAGGGGTGTGTCATGGGTGTTGGCATGCTACATGCGTGACTATAATTGCGTATTCTGTGAAAAACGCATCTCTGAATCCTGTCCTAAGAGAGGAAAGTTACTCCTGGGCTAAACCATGTTGATTGCAGGGGAGTCATTTTTCATCTGTTGCAAACAGCATTAGAGTTGAGAGGTGACATTTCCGAAGTCTAAATAAAAGTGTGATAGTAAAGCTGGTCAGTATCTGTGTGCAGTAAGCGATTCAAAGATATATCCCTGCATGCAAAGAATACAATAACTTGACACCCCCTGCAATCAACATGGTTTAGCCCAGGAGTAACTTTCCTCTCTTAATTTCAAGCTCCTTTTTAAGTCTGCATCAGGCCCAATAGGTATACCTCCATTAGTATGTGTATTAATGGATAACAATATTTTTTTATTTGCACTTGGTTTATGCTTTAATGATTATTTATATTCATTTGGATTGATAGTACATCACAGGTACACATGTGCTAAACCACATTACAAAAAAAAGGGCAAATAAGTATATGATGATGTTGTTTGTTTTCACAAATGAAATAAAACTAATCCTTGAAGTGCAGTATTTTTTTTGTCCACTATGCCAAATAATGGATCGGATTCACACCTAAGAAGCTCTGGCTTCTTAAGTGAGTAATTTTGATAATGTAACAACTGCGCATGTGCAGTAGTACATTTTACACTATCTAGGTACCGGTTAGGTATGTAGATTGCCTCCATGTGGTCTTTAAAGACCGCACGGAGTAGTTTAGGAAGAAAGAGGCGTGTTAATGCCTCCTCGGGGAGTGTTAAATTATAATTGGGAGGGGGGAGGGATTTAGATTAGCCGGGGAGGGCGGGGGGAGAGGCATTCTCTGTGCGTAGTTTCCTTCTTAAGAATGAAACTACGCACGGTTATTTAAGGTAACACGGTTAGTTAAGGTAGCCCTATGGCTCTCTTAAGTGGGTCTAAACGAGTGAGTTAGGTGAGGATCTGTCTGCACCTAACTATCTCTTAACTGTGAATACAGCCCAATGTCACATGTGAAAAAATTCTCCTAGCAGAGGCAGAGGAAAAAATCAAGATCCTCCTCCCCAGGATGCAGTTGCCAGCATGAAGGGCCCATTTTTGGCATTGATACAGCTGAATACATCATTTTGGCTGTAAAATTGATGACAGTTTTTTTAATTGTGAAAATTATCATTTCAGAACAGGTAACATGTCGAATGGCCTTATTTCAACAAGATACCCATTCTGGTTAGGGGTAGGCTGCGGGACATGAAGGGTTAGCCTTCGGTGAAGGGTGGGTTAAGGTTAGGCTGAGGGATGGGAAAGGTTATGGTTAGGCTCTGGAAAGGGAAGGAAAGATTAAGCTGTGGGACAAGGATGGATAAGGGTAGGAGAGGCTTAGGGTTAGGCTGTGGGACATAGAGGGTTAAGGTTAGGCTGATAGAAGGGGGGGGAGTTAGCAGAAAATCCTACCTGTTGCAGTTGGAGCTATCACATTTTCAGTTATTGCAGTGTGCACGCTGTCTTCTTTGGATCTGATAGAAAAAATCCCTGCTTTCGCAGCTACATTGCCTGAATATAATGTGATACATTATACATACATCTCCTCCCCCTCTACCTCTGTGTAAATAATAGAATATAGTAATGAGTAATAGTAGCCCAGACTGTGTAAAAAATGTTAAGTTTTCATAAACAATAAAGACAATTCCCCCCTCCCCCCAAAAAAACACCTAATTTATTTATTTATTAACAGGTTTTTATATAGTGCCATCAGATTATGTAGCGCTTTACAAAGAATATTTTATATTCAACATATGGAATTATCACATTAGACTGGTGGCACCATTAAATGAGGGGCCAGTTATCTGGAGGTACATCCATCATAATTCCATTCAGCCCAGGGATAGCTTCCATAGGGATCAGGCCCACAAAACAGAGAGTTGGCACTAATTCCTAGGCATTACCAGCCAGGGTCACCATCAGGGGGGGGACAGCCGGGCCTAGTGTACGGGGCCCGGGATAGCCCCTTGCCTCCTCTCTGTCCTGCCCAGGACACTAGTAGAAAAATGGCCGCTATTATTCTTTGCTGGCAGAGGTCTGAATGCAAGGGAGGAAGGCCCTGTTTATCAGACCTGTGCATTACACTGCCGAAGGTCCGCGGCACACTGTGTGTGATGTCACAACGTGTGCATCATCACATGGGGTGGAGCGCTATCAGGCTGCCGAATACCGCGCCCTAGAGCTGCAGCAGAGGCTGTGACTGTGAGGAGGAGACAGAGATACTGTACACATTAAGAAAAAGAAAAAGGTAAGTTAATCAGTTATTTTTTAATATGTAAAAAAAAGTCTGTCTGAAAATTCCAATGCCTGATTATAACATGCAGCGCTGGAATAATTATACAGTATAACTATTCCAGCACTGAATGTTATAATCATGCACTGGATTTATGTGCTACAGAGATTTGACATATTAAAAAAAATAACTGATTTTATATTATAAGGTATAAGATTCATCTCAGACAGTACCAGAATGATTATATAGGTTATACAATGAATTTGTTACTGAGATGGATCTTATACCTTATAATATGGAATCAGTTATTTTTTAAAATGTAAAAAAAAATCCCTGTCACATAAAGCCAGCGCAGGATTGGATCTCAGCATATTTTGTCAGTCCCAGGCCCCACAATTTCTGATGGCGGCCCTGCTACTAGTTATAGTGCTAATCAGAATATTACCACAAAAATGAATACAACAAACAACTGAGCAAAATAAAAATATGTACCCTGCATACCAGACTTCCCACACCTTGGGCCTGATCCAGACCTACGGCCGCGAGCGCCCGCGAGCGTAGCGTATTTTCGACCCGGGCGTATAAACTTTGACGCCCATGACACTCTCATTGATTGTACCTACTTACGGCGGCCGAACCCTACCCTAAGTTTTTCCAGCGTACGTGCGAATTTTCGTACCGATACGCTAGTCGTACGGGGCTTAGCACGCCCATACTGTACAATTTAAATGACTATCCCCGCCTCTGTGTAGTAACTCGAGCGTCTGGACTCTCGTCGTACAAAACGCATGCCCCTTGGGCGAAAAATACGCTGAAAATACGCTCGCTGTACGCTCTTGTCCTTCGGACGACCGGAAGTTGTCATATTGCACATGCGCAGTGCGTTTTTTCGCCCGGTTTTACGCTCCCGACCGGCGTACGCTCGCTTGCGGCCGTAGGTCTGGATCAGGCCCTTTCTGACAGAGGGGCTGGATTGCAATCGTAAATACAAGGCTTCTTATTACAATGTTCAGGATAGGTGTGCCCTCTCAATGCATAAGTTAAACGCTTAATTTTATGTATTTGCAATGTGGCATTTAACAGTATATTCAGTATGTAAATATTAGATCATAGTACATTTCTAGGCATTTATGACATAAATGAATGTTTATATTGCTGTGATACATGCATACCTGAGGTCATTGTAAAAGCTCTATGCTTTTCCTACTGGGTCACACAGGTTAAATTCATTTATCTTGTACAGCAAGAAGTTGTAAAGAAGAAAAAAGCTTGACAAACACTATACATAGACAAGGGAAAGTAGATCTAATATGTAGATATAAATCAATAGGTGATTCTACATTCAAGGTGTTTTCATATATTAGCACAAAGATCTTATCTATGTCAGCCATCTAGAAATAAATGTTACTGTATTCGCTTTGTCATTGTCAACACTAAAGGCTGTGTACTGAACTTAATACAAACGTATGTATGACAGATTGTAATAATGAATAATCAAATATCTATTAGGACCCAGATACCTTCAAATCTGTAGACTTTTTACAGTTTAATCCAGAGACGGAACTAACGAGTTGTGGGCCCAAGTGCAAAAAATATGCTTTGGCCCTAATGATATCCCAGGTAACCGGGGGGTGGTGGGGGGTGAGCTTCGGCGGTGCAGTGATGACAGCTGTGCACCAAAATGGGCCCCGATGCTGCCGCACCTGTTGCTCCAACGGTAGCTCCACCCCTGGTTTAATCACTAATTGTCAGACTAGGGATCTGGTCGGCTCTATTTCAAAAATAATACAGCTGCCAGCTGAATGGTGGCTATATCATCATTTGAAACAAGCTGAAAGGAACCTATTTCCCCTTTCGCAATAGCTACAGGCTGCTGCGTTTGTGTCAAGTATATTAGGGTTAGGCTGCAGCGGCAGGTATAAGGTTAGGGTTAGGGCTTAAGGGGAAGGTTAGGCTACAAGGCATGAAGGGTTAGGGTTAGGATGCAGGGTATGGAGGGAAGGGCTAAAGGAGGGGAAGGTTAGGGTTAGGGCTTAAGGGGAAGGTTAGGCTGCTATGCCTGGAGGTTTAGGATTAGGATGCAGGGCTTGGAGGGTTAGGGCCAGAAAAGGGGAAGGTTAGGTTGTGCAAAATAGAGGGTTAGGGTTAGGAAAGGGTTAAGGGCAGGGTTAGTGTGAAACACCTTTTGGAGGATGACTTCACAACTCCAGGAGTCGCATCCCTGCCGCTTTCTACAATGCCCACTGTTGGTAATTGCTGGCTGTCTGCATTCAGCTGGTCTTTCACAAAAAATTAAACTATCTATTGAATATTTTGCGCTTAAAAAAAAAAAATATCAAATACATTTTAGAAGCATAAATGCAGAATACAACAAATCTGCAAACATATTTAATGTTCAACATATAAACCAATTAAATTAAACACAAATCAAATATTTGGCCTCATTCAGGAGGGAGAAAATGGAATAAAACCCATGTAAGAAAACAGAAGAGGGAATATGGGTTATGGAGGGGAATTTATATAGAGTACACATAAACCTAATGGGAAACAGAGCCACAATTTCCACCATCGGCAAGAGCTGGCAAATATTGCAGAGAGAAAACATTAAAGTTACAAAACTTTCTGTTCTTAAAAAAAACTACAATATATGAGAACTGCAAAAATGTTGTGTGTTTAATACAGTATCTCTCCACGTGGCCCTTGCAAGAGAGAGATCAATAGAGACATGATGATTCACATACTATATGTATATCTTCTGCAAAGATGAATAAATGGGTGATGTCAGCCCTATTAATTCATCTCTGTGGTAGCCATGAATACAGAAAAATGGTGAGTAAACAGAGTTTTATAGGTTTACTAATGGTCTAAAAGTTAATTTAACAGTCCATGGTGTTAAAAATGGAGAGTATAAATGAATGTTGACACATCTGCATCCAGACTATCCAGGACGTTTTAAGGTAGGATGGCTGGATCCAGTGGGCATCGTCAGACTGGATCTAGCCCCAAATAATTATTCAATCTCTTTTTTAAAGCAATTACCACAAACCACAGGTTGCAAGAAAAACCCTAGTGCTATTGGGACCAAGCCTTGGTGCCAACTGGCATTGGTTAGTTTGGGCTCATTTTCCCAGACTTCAAATCTATGGGTCCACACTAGTAGTGTGAAAATCAGGGGGACTCCACTGCCACAAAGCACTAGTTTTTGTTACAAAATGGAGGGACCCTAACACCCCACACCTGTTTGTAAAATGTATTTATTTAATAAATTGTCATTTATAGTATAACAGCTGACACATGTTGCTGTAATTGGAAATAATAAACCATAAGAAGCAGGTTCCACAAAGGCATTGCTGAGAGCCTGTATTCTGTAACATAAACATGTTCAAATTTTCTTTTTATTTAAAAGATGGCGTCAACATAAACACTAATGTTTTCAGCAGGGTCAAATGAAATCCAAATGCCCAGGTGTTTGAGTTTAGTTTTTTATCACTTAAGAGATTCAGAGTATTTAGGGCTATAAGGGGACATACAAAAGAAAATAGATAAGACCTGTCAAAGCTTAACATCATCTACATAAAGAGCTAATGTATCAAAAGAATCAACACCAGTTCCCTAATTCAGGGTCACAATGGATGATCTCTACTCAACTCAGCTGTTACAACATTTTGGACACTTCATCACTGAAGACCTGTTATGCAGTCCAAAGCCAGGAGTCATATACTTCAAACTTGTCTATTGCTCCAAGTACTTTGCCCATCAGCACATATAAACAAGCAAGGCTGGGGGAATTTTCAGATGCAGTGGAGCTTTGCCTGGGTAATTGAGCCCTTCCACTGTCTAGCAAGTGCCATCTTTGCTGAGCTCCCTAGATCAGGGGTTGTCAACCTTTGTTGATGGTAAAATTTCCTTACCGCCCACCAGTGCCACAGTAACTCAATTTAGCACAAGCACAAATTAATTATTATAGGATACAGTTTGTACAACACCCCCCTTTCCCCCCCCCCTATATCTAATCTATATACCTCCTTTACTCCCCCTGTATTTACCCTATATACCCCCTTTTATATCCCTCTATCTATCCTTTACATTTTTTTTTCTCCTATCTATCCTATATACCCTCTTATCACCCTGTATCCATCCTATAAAACACCCTTTTCTTCCCCTGTATCTATCCTACATCGCCAGTTTCTCTTTTATTTCCACATTTCAAAACTTGTTTTAATTAATAAGCTTTTAATGCTGTCAGGGCCCCCACCACCCACCATGAAATCCTGAATCACTAGTGGGCGGCAGGGGGCCCTGACAGGTTGACTACCACTGCACTAGATACTGCGCTGCTTACAAGCAGTTAACTTGAAATGTCTGCACATTAAAATTTGCATTAATTTAAATAAAAAAACAAATAAACCACAAAGAGTAAAAATTATTTACTTACCATTTAAATTATGGCATTATTATATGAAAAACCCTACAAACTTACTCACAACTTTCCACCAAACAAATTATGGGCTCCATTTACTATTGAAATTTTCGGGTGATAATGGGTGTTTTAACACTAAAACGCTCATTATCACCTGAAAATAAACATTTTAAAAGTTACTAAAGTGCATTCGCCATGGAAATCTGCTATTTCCATGGCGATGCACAAACACTTCATAAGGCTTCGGCGGCCCGTTGATCTAAACGGGTGTCCATTTACTAATTTTCGGGTGATAATGGGTGTTTTAACACTAAAACGCTCATTATCACCTGAAAATAAACATTTTAAAAGTTACTAAAGTAAAGTGGCCATGGAAATCTGCTATTTCCATGCCGATGCACAAACACTTCATAAGGCTTCGGCGGCCCATTGATCTAAACGGGTGCCGAAGCCTTATTACAAGTTACTATCCCTCACTGCCGAAATTCTGATTCGGCAGTGAAGGAAAAAATAACGCCATCTGAGGATGGCGTTATTGACTTCATGCCAGCAATCTCCCCATATTCCCCCCTTTTCCTCCCCCTAATAGCCGTTATTAGGGGGAGGAAAAGCGGGGTATGTGTGGGGAGACCGCTGGTATCAAGTAGGATGCGGTCATTATAAATTTTAAAAAAATTAAAAAATTAAACAAAAAAAAATAAAAAACAACATTAAAACATTAAAATAATATAAAAAAAATGCAAAACTCACCTGTCCGATGGACGCGTCCGACTTAGAAGACTCCGGCCCTGATATGAAGACCCTGCGCATGCGCAGTGGGTTTTCATATTAGGGCTGAAATTTTCTAAGTGCCGCTATGAAGTCTCTGCGCATGCGCAGGCACTTCATTCGATATGAAGTGCCTGCGCTGCGGGCAGAGCACTTCGAGGGACTTCGAGGGACCTCGGCGGAGGGGTGAGTATTAGTAAATT
>WWET01001151.1:287886-303318 GCA_011038615.1 Limnodynastes dumerilii
TATATATAACCAAAAGAACTGGCACTCCGTTTAAATGGATAACTTGCTCCTGGTGCACTTCCCAAAAGGTCAATACAAAAAATACATGCACATAGAAGGCACTCTGGAGACTTCAAACTGTAGAAAAGTACTGTATGGATTTAATCAAGGCTCATAACAGCGGGTAAACGTCCGACGTTTCAATCGTCCTCAGACAATTTTCTTCAAGGCACAAATAGTGAGTATCAAACAAACTGTGAGCCTTCGACCGGCCTCCAAAGTGCTTCGGCCTACCGGGAAATTTCCCGGTAAGGCCTATGACCAATCCGCCACTGCATACCCCTATCTAATTCTTTCTATCTAAATCTGCAATACACTGTAAATTAATCCCTCTCCTCCTATGTTATTATTATGCTAAGCTCCCCTCTACTGTAGCCCATACTATTCTATTTTATGCATTCACACCTCATTCACACATTATTTGCAACCTATTAACCCCTTATTACCTTCCCTCCCATTCACACCTTATATACTTTACCTGGCCTTTATCTTCTCCCCCGCTGCTCTGCCGACTCATGCAAAGAAAAAAAAACAAGCCCAAAAACCGCAACCCACGGCCAGCAAAAAAAGCCGCGACTCAGAAAAAAAACAAGCCCAATTCCGCTTGTTATAAGCGGACTTGGCAACTATGAGCACAAGAGACAGAGCAGTGCAGATGGTAAAGCACAGGTATTAACCAATACAGGACTGAAATGCAGATGGAGTTAGCACAATAAACAGATTACAGCATGTAATAGTAAGAGATAAATAAAGCTAATTATAAGAGGTAAAATGTATTAATTGATAACAAAAAAAACCAATATGGTACAGTAAAATTTACTTTACTGTGCCATATTGGGTTTTTTGTTATCAATGAATAAACTTATTATCAGCTAAATTTATCTCTTACATAGCGCTTTCAGAGTTTTAATTTTGTTGTTTACCTAATTATGACTGGTGTGGCAGTTCCAGTTTATGATATAGAGCTCTGGAGTAATTTATTATAATCAACGTCCAAACCAAGGGAATCAGATCACTTACATTCAGCATCATTTTATGTATCATGAAATAGGTTCAAGTAACTATTTGCATATATTCTGTCCGTCCGTCTATCTATCTATCTATCTATCTATCTATCTATCTATCTATCTATCTATCTACTATCTATCTATCTATCTATCTATCTATCTATCTATCTATCTAGTGTACATATTTTGTGATGATTTTAAGGTACATTTTCTGCACATTTCCTGCTTGAGAACCCCTGAAGCTGTTTATTCATGCCTCACTCTAGAACTATATAAATCAAATAAATATTATGAACCTACTTTTACATGCCTGTAACTCAATACACATAATTAACTTAAATGTAATGAGTAAGTTAAGAGTTTCTACCTTGTGCTTGGTCAACCTTACACAGTGATGCAGTGGCTTTATTAAAACGGACATGAAACATGGTTAGTCAAATATTGTGCATACTCCGTGTGGGGTGACGCAGGACTGTCAATGTCATGTTGAAATCACAAGCAGACATGCCTGGCTGGAACAGGAATGATCATTTGTGTAAGAATGACATTTGTCTAACATTCTCACATTCTTTTTTTGTTTTTGCTTTATTATTTTATTAATTCTTTATTTAGTTTTTTTGCACACAATAAGCAGCAACTTTTCATTCAATAAAACAATAATGTTGTAAGTACAAACTGATCAAAAGAGAATACACAGTCAGTATAAAGGAGCTACTGGTGGTGAAATAAGCATAGAGGGACACATTTTGAGATGTCCCCAGTATTGTTCAGTGTCCAGTAATTGGCTAGGGTGTATTCTATCTGGGAGGGGTAATAAAGATAAAAAAGGAGCAGTTCATTAAACTCCAAGGACCAAGCATTAGACTGGATGGAGCTGGTGCCTCACCTTTTTGATTTCCCATTGGGAGTGACTATGGACCCCCTATGGAGATCTCTAGTTGCAGGTCAAGCATCCAGTTGAGATCTCCTCGAACCTGCAGATCACCCTCTTTATGTAAGTACCTCTACTTTAGCAGGGCCTCGAGGAATTTAGGTTGATAATGGTTGGAAGAGTAGAGATTAACAAAAGTATACATCTGGCTATGGATCCTACCCTTCATCAAAACACCCCTTCCATCCCATAGTGAAATAGAAATAGCATCAGACAATGCGGTATGTCTTAAAGTGGGTTCTCATGTATAAATACGACATCAATATATTTGCAGTGGAGCATTTCAAAAAGTTGGGACAACTTTTTCAGAGAGTTGGGCCCTTTTGCGTTAAAGGACAGTAAATTAAGGTGGGTTTTGTTATGTGCCCATGTGGTGAAGTAACAGCAAATTGCTAGAGTGGAAGGATGTAAAGGATCTGATAAAGTAAGGAGGGCAAGTTTGGAATAGGGACTGTGGATGTGGATGCGGATGTTGCTTAAGCTAAAGTTACTTATCAGAGGTAAGGAGGAGAGATGGGTAAAATATAACTGTGTGCAGCATCGTTGCGTTGTTATGAAACAAGTGCAGACAAATTCCAGTAGGTTGGTGTAGAGGAGTAAAGGCGGACTGGATACCTCAGTTAACAAATATTAAAACATCATCTATAAATCATAAAGGACAATCAAAACAATCTAAACAATACTAGTAGTTAAAGCATAAAAAACATTAAGAACCCAGAAAATTATCAAATGCATAAAGCTACCCAGCATTAAAGATCAATTTAGAAATAGTAGATCTAAAGCTAAAATCAGAAAGCCTCAATCTTATCTGAGCATGGCCAAGGCAGGGTTGGCGGGCACCCAGAGATCAAGGGCCGCTCGCTATATATTTGCAGGGTAGTGTAATTGAGGGGTCTTCTGACCTTAAAAGGTAAAGGCTCCTTCGGCATCTACATTTGGGCCAGACTAGAAATTCGCCTGTGGCTTCCGTTTTTTTATCGCAGCACAGGCTGCCAGTCAGCTTGCAAGGAGGCAAGCGGGTTCTCAAAGAGCCAGAAGGAGGATGTCAGTTTGGCAGTTTGACTTTCTGGATCCGCAGCATATCACGGAAGCGAGGTATGTCAGCCAGGTCATGGAGGACTCCGTGTGTGGTCTGAATACTAAAAACAAATCCTCACCAGCATCTGATGTTTTGCTAGCGAAGCTTGTTGGTTAGGGGTGGAGTTATCATCTCATTTGTAGGGTTTATAAATCTTGGTGTGGTACCCCGGTGTAAATGAGGTGTTCAGTATATAATTAATATAGAAAAGGTTGGATGGTATCTCTACATTGGTTGCTTGTATTTTACAGAATCAAATACAAAATCCTTTTGCTAACTTACAAAGAAATCAATAAGACTTCACCCGCATGCATATCCTCACTCATCTCAAGATATATCCCAGCTCGCTCTCTCAGGACATACAGCTCTCCTCTAAACAAATGCTTTGATTCCAGGTTACATGACTTCTCCCAGGCTGCACCCAGTCTGTGGAATAACATTCCTCACCCATTAAGACTATCCAGTACTCTCCAAACTTTAAAGCTCTCCCTTAAAACTCACTTCTTCAGAAAATCTTACCAACTTGCACAACTCACTGCTTAACATTTGTCTAGCCTATTTACAATCACTTTGCTATCCGGTTTTCTTTCTGTTACATAAGTAAGACAAACCTGGACACTCATATCGAGCACTCAGCACTCTTACCATGCATTCTCTCTTATCATCACGATGATTTACATCAAGATTTACAACTCTCTTCTACACTTTATAAATGCTCTGATTCCCAGTTACAGGAATTTTTCCAGGCTGCACCAAGGGCTGCCATCAGGGGGGGACAACCAAGACTAGTGTCCCAGGCCCGGAGCTGATGGGGCCCGCTGATACCTACCCTTGGCTCTGCAGCAACAAGTGTCTGCAGCTTCCTACCACCGATACTTGCTGCTCAAAACTGCACATGCTAATGCAGGTCCGTGGCACCCCATAGGGAACAGGGCACTGCAAATATGTCTTGGGCCCCAAAATCTCTAACGGCTGCACCCACTCTCTTGATTAATCTTCAAGAGAGTGGGTGTCCGGTATGAAAGATGTTATCCCAGGAGTTAAAGTCTGCTGAATCACCCTAGCTTAGGAGCTCAACCACTGCCTGTGTGTAACCCATTTAAAATTGATTATTTGTTGTCCCAAGTACTTAAAGAAAGACAGGACTACGGATTTCATCCAAGACAATGTTTTATTAAAACACCAGGTTCAGCATACTTACTCATTCATTTTCGGAACATGCCGTCCACTGGATCTGTTGCACCTGCGCCCACACTCTTAGCGCCCACTGGATAGCTTCACTTTTTACATTTTATTGTTGATAAATACAGGAGGTACATATTAGTCAAACAGCAGGATGCTATATTTGGTGTTCTACGCCATCACGTTGTGTTGATTTGTATATTAGCTTAAAATTAAAGACATAAATAACTCTAATAAGTTCAATTACCAATATGACTGCAAAATAAGATGCACATGTGAACACGGTGGACCGTATTCAAGCTTGAGAAAGCTATAAGAAGGTGTGGGCAAGCATGTATCCGCACCTAACTTAAAGCTCCCTCCCATGTCACCTTCTCCTTTTATTAAGAACCTAAGAGTGCCCTAGGGCTTCCCTAATTTCCCGTTTGTATTTTCCTTCTTAAGAAGGAGAATACAAACATTCTTTCCCCTACCCCACCCTCCCATTCTTCTTAAATCCTCCCTGAGGCTGCCGTGGCACACATGCGTGGTAGGTCATTTCTTAATAGACCATGCTTAAGAAGCAGGTGCTTCTTAAGTGTAAATATGGTCCGGTGTTCAAAAGTGTGAATTAAACAAACAGGAATTTAATCAGAGCTTCTGTTGCAATGTTACACATAAACGTATAGATAAATATCTATGTATGTTTTCTTATCCTTCAATGTGCACCTTTGGGCCCTTGCTGTGTTGGGAAGCATGGGTTGGGTATGGGTCATAAGAGTCAGTAGAAGGCAGCATGGGCAACTTCAATGGATTCGGCAGGGAGAGATGATCTCAGACAGATGAGTAAACAGGAGGAATATGTCTCACCCAAATCAACTGCTGTAGTCAAAATCTGAGTGGATCTGCTGATGCAGTGCTACAGGCTGTCGACTGACACTGGATTCTGTACCATCCATATAGCTCACTCTTCTGTTTGCTGGAACTCAATGGGTACAAATGAGAGGGACTCCTGAATGACTTTTCCACCAGGCGCCCAATGATCTTATAAGGTTAGGTTCTCTAGGAGCCGGCAGTGGTGGGACCTAGAGCCTCCTTGGGATAAGTGAGGACAGATAAGAGGTCACCACTGAGCTGGCCTCATGCTCTGGAGAGACCAAACATGGCAGCTCTGAGGCCCAGTTCTTTGTTCTGGAGACAGGTGGGTGTGTTGGAAATGAAAGTGGGGCTTCTTGCTTTTTATGTGGCTGGTGGTCTGGAGCTCATAACGAGCGCGTCCGTCTATGCCATGCCTCCCTGTTTTTTTTTTTTTTAATGAATGATTGTATCACAGTATAATCAAATCAATATACATTTATACATTACACATTTCAAATGAAATCATTTAAAACAAATACAACAATTGCATTATAAACATAGATCCGAAAGAGCTGAAATTATATGCAAAAAGGGATGAAGTTGTTGGATCCACTAACTTTTTTGTATTTACTAATGCAATGACACTATAGGAAATAGCAGTTTAAAATAATGCTGTTTTGGTGTATATGTATTTTCTGCTGCTAAAGACTATCTACATTGGCTGTAACTGAAAATAAACCACATAGGAGACTTTTGTACACTACGTATTTTCTCCACAGCAAAGTACATCAGACCAATTCTGCGCTCCATGGGGATCATAGCCCCATGAACTTGGGGTGTGCCCATCCCGCATACATAGGAGATACACATGGGGGGTGGGAAAAGGCATTTAAATTGTACAGTAAGGACTTGACTAAGCTTTTATGAACAATTCAGTATGCCGCACGGAAGTGTTTCTATATGGAATACTTAAGGCAGGGTCCTGATGGCAGATCCACAATCCACACGTTGGAGAGCAGTGGGGAGTGCCCTGCTCTGCTACATGCAGGCTTGTGAATCCCAAATTCCGTAAGAGGAGTTAAGCAAAGTATTTTCCCTGCATGCAAAAGGATTCAAATTAGTTAGCACCCCTCACTTTCCAAATTGGTTTAGCTGAGCTGTACACTTGCACGTCTTGCCCGCGCTGTCAAACACTGGATCAGCCACAATTACATAAAAAAAAAACCCCTCAAAATCACTGTGTACAGTCCCTTTATCTTATGTTGTTTTAATCTACCGGCATCATATAACATTTAATGAGTGCATTGCCTGTAAAATCCTTTACAACAATACTTTACAAGCCCACTCATTAAGTGATTATTAAATGCGGTAATGTGACCACACCTTACAATTAGAACATTCAATTTAACAAATTTTGTAGATCCAATATGATAAATATACAAAGAACAAAATATATAACAGAGATAAATAAGAGATAGAGGGTTGATCCAGAGCTGCACTTACAGCTTTTTATGCTGAACTGCAAGGAAAGGCAGCTTTAAAGTGTGAAAAATGGATTAGAACTAAGAGGTGACGTCTAATTTAACTACAGCTTAAACATAAAGCTATGCAGTATCTCAGTTCTATGCGCTAAAGTATTTTCCCAGCATGAGAAAAGATTTTAAGTTAATGAGCACCCTTTGCATTGCAACAGTTACACCTGTTTTGCCCTTACTCTCAAGCTCTGGATC
Source organism: Limnodynastes dumerilii (assembly GCA_011038615.1). Classification (NCBI taxonomy): domain Eukaryota; kingdom Metazoa; phylum Chordata; class Amphibia; order Anura; family Limnodynastidae; genus Limnodynastes; species Limnodynastes dumerilii. Next base: position 294,691 of record WWET01001151.1, read on the forward strand.
ACCTCACCTAAATCAAAGAAATAAATGAAATCTCCACTACAATACATGCTGGTGCTTGGAGAGCCACTAGTGAAAGCATGCCCTGCGATCCAGGGCCCGCCGCGCCATGTATATGTCCCCAATAATTACATATAATATAGGGCCGACCATTACATAAAAAAAAAAAAAGTTGCCATTGAATACAGTAGGGCTGTTTCGCACATGGTAAATTAGTGGCACTTATTTCCTGTCTTCAGGACATCCCAGCGCTAATGACAGTCAATGGGTTCTATTTATACCCTCGGCCAGCGTGGGAAAGTTTATATTTTTAAACATTTTTATTAATAAAAAAAAAAATAACCATCTGTAACCCACGGCCGGAGGTTGGACAACTGTGACTCAAAGTGTATAAATGGGCTGCTTGGACTGGAGGATGCATGCGTTTTACTTAGTTCTGTACGATAGGAGTTCCTTTTGATAGGGCGGTTCTTCCCCACCCCCGCAAAAAGTACGCAAAGTGGGCAGAGGAATATGTAAATTATACAATGTGGGTGTTTACACCCATTTTATGCAAAGATCAGAGATTGGACGGACCGCCGATTCGCAATTGTGACTTAAGGCTGCCTTATTACACACGAGACAGGGGTGAGACAGTTGGAGTTCACTTCTCCCTCTCTTTCTCATGCACATTTAAACAACCCCGCACGTATGGAAACCATCCAGGGGTGTGGATCAGATTCCTAAAGAGTAAGAGCAAAACAGATGCAAGTGTTGCTGAGTTCTTATCTCAACTTTAAAAACGCAAATATACGCAATTACACGTAAATCCGCACGCATGATACCACAAACTAATGAAGGTCCAGTCGCAAGTTGTGTTCCAAGGCACAAAGAGAGGTATTACTAACAAAGAGCATTAATCCAAACTGCACCTTTTCTAGAATACCAGTGTTGGTATGAGTTTCTAACAGAATCCTCTGCCCTTCAAAGGCAGGCATAAGTTTATATAACAATCATTATTAAAGGGATGATGACGTCACTGCAATCTGATTTTATGGCATCTGGTTGGTGGATTCCTCAGCTCATCTTATGGATCCTATGGTGACTGGTACTTAGAGGGTCCTTTGTTCCTCTGGTAGCGTCATTAACATATGACACAGGGTTTTCATAACTAAAGGCAAAGGTCTTAACCGTGCTAACTTACACAAAGAAACTTTACGTTTAATCTATAAATTACAGTTCAGCTAAGAAACTTCACTTCTGAATTTTAATTCTGCTTTAAAAATTTAATATGGCCTCCCCTTGCAGTCCAACATGGTATTGCTTAGGTCTACACTTGCACATAAGAAAGAAGGTGTAAGTGCAGCTCTGAATCAGACTTACAATCGCCATGGTGATTTAGAAAAGGCAGAACATATTAAATGGCTGTATTTACTATACAACAATTTGTAAAATCTCTTTTAATGCACCTCAAACATCATCACAGCATACAACATAGGGCTCTATTTACATACAAGTGCAATTCGCTATGAACATGGCTCATCCAGGTTCCCATCTCATTGCTGCAAGCCTGGGAGCTATGTTCATAGCATTTACCAAAAATTACAATCCGATCGCTGTCCCGCAATGACATTTGAGCTTTTTCCAGTCATCGCAGGACGTCTTTATCTGAATGAAGGCCCGTCAAAATAGGTCTGCTCATGCGCAGAGAGTGGCTCTCTTCTGGGACTTAGTAAAAATCAAGACCCGGCATGATAGACTCTGCGCATGAGTAGCCTCTTCATGTTGGGATTGGCATCTGCAGGCAGACGCGTCTTCTGGTGAGGCACGTTTTTAGCCCTATTCTGATGTTTATATTTAATTAGTTTTATTGAATTGCTTTTTCTTTGTTTACATTTTTATTTTTTTTAGCAAATCTTCTACTTACATATATTCCAGCGGGGGAGAAAAAGGTGTTATATGGGGAGACCGCTGGAATTTTAACTGTCAGAGCAGAGTGTAAAATTCCACTCTGGGGATAGTAAATATGTGAAGCGCGATCATGCTGTATTTACATGGATCGCCATGGAAACTGCAGTTTTTCATGGTAATCCATGCTTTAGAAATAAGATTAACTTCATTTTCATATATGAATGCCTGTTTTCACATTATTACTGGTATTAACTATGAAAACGACCTTTGTAAATAGAGCCTATAAATCCCCGCTATCACTATGCTACTACTGGTCTTTCTTGATTTGAAGTGACATAATAAATCAGTAGGAGAGAACCTGTGGCTCTCCAACTCAAGTCCCAGTGTATCTGTAGGCCAAATGCATGTAAAATAGTCCAGCTTCTGCTAGGTTTCCATTACTAACCTAAGTTTCAGATCATTCTCTGTGAATTTGTGTTATGTTTTAAAATATATTGCAAGAAAAGCCAGTGATGTTTGATGAAGACATTAATCAGAAAAGGGCATTCATAACAGAAGTTATTTATTTATTTACTTATTTATTTACTTAAAGAGGGACGAATATGAGGGTATGAGTACAATTATATTGTCATTTGTAACAGATTATAAAAAGAGTTAAATAAAAGTCTCTGCCGTTCTCTCATGGTTTGAATTCTTTTGCTACCAGAGAGTTCTGTTCAAGGCATCTGCTTCCCTCTGCTTCCCTGGATACAGCTTACATTGGATCAATCAAAGCCTATTCTTCTAAAGAAAGGGCTCCTACTGTGAAGTCCTCCACCTCTCCTAATCATGCCATCAAAACCAAGACAAGAGGGTGCAGCTGGCAATAACCCTTTAGACACTGGAGGTACTGCTTATATTATGATAAACCTTAACATGATTGTGAACCCTCTAATAAAGGAGTATGAAGCTATTATTTGTAAAACATTTACGAAATATCTTATTTGATCAATATCGCAAGTGTGGGTATATGTGTATTTGTATACATATATACATGTGTGTGTGTGTGTGTGTGTGTGTGTGTGTGTGTAAATATTTGAACATGCATGCATATAATATAAAAACAATTTTATATGAACAATTATATATATATATATATATATATAGCAATATAGTCCCATATTCCACTTCATTTGTGAACACATGAACAGGGACAGCATCACTAACCTACCAGGTTAAGGGGTAAACATAGAAAACAATGTAGTGGTCTGGTGTCAGAACAAGAAAAACACAGGTCTATGCACCAACCGTCACTTACAGCTTAGTGCTGTTCCCTGCTGGCTGACCCTTCCCCCCTTCCATGCCAGCAGAGAACAGCACCACACTGTCAGCTGCTGAACAGTTATTTAGAAACAAGCGCTCAGCACTTAACTTATGGACTGTGTTGTTTAAGCTGCCAGTCACTGCCAGTGTTTTCTGTGGGTACAGGCTTGGCCCCCTCTCTGCCAGGCTCTGTAGCAGCCACAGCAGTGGTGTGAGTTCTTGTGGGGTGCCCGGAGGCAAACTTTTGTTGCCCCCCCAGATGTAATGATGTTACAATGTCACGTCCATTAAGTTTACGTGAGGGAAGAGGGAGAAATGTCTCACCATGGGGACACTGGACACAAGAGTGCTCAAGGGGACAATGGAAAATTTCCCACCACAGCGCTTACACCGTCTCCGGTCCTTCTGCCACTGAGCCACAGCTTCTGCACCAACAGTAGTTGTGTCAGACTATTACAACCATTTGGCTGTGGTGGCTCAGTGGTATAGTGTTTATTCCTTGTTACCATTAGGATTATTCAGCTGTATACAGCTTGCTTCATAAACTTTATAAGTTGACAGAAACCTTGATGGGTATTAGAACCTTACCCTATTAAAAAATCGTCCTATTTATCAGGTCACTTCTAGCTGTGAGCAATAATCAATGTAAAGTTTGGTAGGGACAGGTCAAAATGTTGACAGTTGAGTATTATGTTAGTATTACACATTTATTACTCTTCTGAAGTTTTTTTTTACAAGCCGTCTGTATTACATTAAGTTTACAGATGTTACAAACAAATTCTAACATAGGGCCATATGCAGACTGCCGGACGTATAACATATACAGCTGGTGTTTAGAAGTTTTTCTTTCAGATCGCATTTACCCAATCTACGCATGCGCAGTAGGAAAAAACGCTAAACACCGGATGTATATGTTATATGTCTGGTAGTCTGCATACATAATACTCAACAGTTGACATTTTGACTGTCGAGATTTCAGTCCAAACTCAACAAAAAACCCTAAAGCTGGCCATACCCTACATCGATTATCGCACACAGCAAGAATTGATCCGATAAATGGAACGATTTTTCACTAGGGAATGGTCCCAATATCAGCACCTCTCCTGCTGTGACCAATAATAATCACTGAAGAGGATGGGCGATATTGACAGGAGGTCCATGGAACTATTTGGCTGCATGGGTCTCCTGTCAATCTCACTGATTGGCAGCATGAGCCTTCTATCAGTCTTGGCAGGAGGCCGGTGCAACTGATTGGCTGGCTGGCAGAGAGATCCACCCCAAGCATGTGGCCCCCTCCCTCCTGGCCAGAGTTTCCTCTGATTCCATAATTATTGACAAGCACAGCAGTAATAAAGTAATGAAAGCTCTGCATCTCTGACTGTGCACTTTCATTACTTTATTCATTCTGTGTATGTCGATAATCATGTGGTCAGAGAGATAGGGAAACTCTGGGCCACATACTGGGAGTGGATCTCTTTGACAATTTCAAAATTCCACACACTATACGATATCAATAGCTTGGCTCCATTATATTTTAGGAAGGACAAAAGATATTATTGCACCCAAGCGTTATTGCAGTTAGGAAAATCTTGCCTATACACTAAAGGCACACTTTAAGACCGCATATACACAATCTACGTAACGAGAATATACTTAGATTGCGTAAAAAAGTTACTACACATGCGCAGTAGTAAATATCGGTAAAATACGGATGTATGAACAATACGTCTGGTGGTGTGAATTCGGCCCTCTGTATGGGGTCCTTTGAATCACATACAGGAAGGGGTGCTCCCCTAAAGTCTATATAACTGCTGATCTAAGAAAAACAAATAACTCACCTCACTCACTTCCTTTCCTTACACAATGTCCTAGATCCTTTTCAGTAAGGCTTTTGTTCACAACACTACGCCAAAAACTGCACTTTCTAAGTTGGTCAGTGATTTAGTCACTGCTAAATCTAAAGGTCACTACTCTCTCCTAATTTTCCTGAACCTTTCTGCTGCTTTTGACATAACTGCTCCTACCCCTATCTGACATCACGGTGTGGTCATAGGTGGAGTGCTGTGGACCTGCAAGAGAGATTCACAAATAGCACAGGGCAGGCTTGCTTTTGTGCACTGTTGTGTAGCTTGGTACAGCTCTCCAGCAATATTACCTATAGGTACCGGTGGCAGAAACTTATCTGTCTCCTACCACCAATACCTTCTGCTGGACAGCTGAGAGCTGAGGTGAGTATCAGCGCCACCCCCTCTCTCCAGGATAAGGACAAAAGTCAGCTTCCCCCCTGATGGCGGCTATTTTTATCTGCAATACCAGCCACACATCACAGGAATGGGCTGTGCTGTGGCTAGATGTGGCTAGATGCTAAACCAAGGCATAGCACAGCCTGTGAAAATATCCTAGGGCCCTGTGGCATCTTAGTCTATCAGTCAGTTATTTCAGTTGGCAGTCCTTGTGACAGTCTCAATGGGCTCTATTTACAAACATCATTTCGTATGATACAGCCCGTTTTCGTGTGAATATGAGACCGAAGAGTTCCTTATTTACAATGCTATCATCGCCATGGAAACCCCGGCGACAATCGCATTAACCCTCCTGATTTCCCGGCCCATTCTAATGAATGCGGGCCGGTATTTACTAAGTGTCATAAGTATTCCAGCGGTCTCCCCATGTAAACCCCTTTTCCTCCCCCTAATGGCTGTTATTAGGGGGAGGAAGAGGGGGGTACACATTGGGAGACCGCAGGAATACAGTTTAGTAAAAAATTCCTATTAAAATCTAAGTAAAAAAAAAAATGAAAAAAATATATATTAACTAGTTTTAATAAAATTTTTATCAAATAAACATATTCAATTACAAAAAAAAAACACAAAAAATTGAAACTGAAGCTTTAAAACTTACCTGTCCGGGTGCGCGTCTGGCTCTGATCCCGGTGCATGTGCAGTGATTTAGCCTTTTGAGACTTGAAATTTTCAAAAGGCATCTACTGCGCACGCGACGGGACTCCAGCGCAGAACGATGTCAGCGAAAGGCTCGCTTACCATCACGGGACCTCGGAGGGTTAAGTATTAATAAATACTCCCCGCGGCCCTGCTAGGCCGGCTGCGAGGCGCAGCGAGCCTAGTTGCTATCAGTCGCTAAAAGCGCTAATGATAGTAAATAGAGCCCAATATCGGCTCCACATGCTACTTGCTGTGATTGATAACCATTCTAATGTGTGAATAGCTAAACTTGGTGCCATGGCAGCTGTTTTAACCTCGTACGAGTATGTGTTGTGAGGCACCTCCACCTCCTAGTTGGAGTTTCCCTTTCTTTATGAATATATAATTATTGACATGTATAGCAGGTATAAATATGTCAATTTTGAGATTGGGATTTTTCTTTTTCTTTTCCTTTCTGTTTTTCCTGCTCTATATATACATATACATTATATGCATTTTTGTATTTATGTGTATTTATATTAATTTTATTTATTTTTCCATGATTATTTTTCTATTTGTGTTTATTATTATTATTATTTACTTTTATTTTTATTATTATTTTTATTTTATTTTTCATTTTTATATTTATTTTTATTTGTATATTTAAACCAATATATCCAGTTTCTAATGAGAGCATCTCCAGATGAGTGAACCAGTGTCAACCATATTCAATTATATAACTGCACTTTGTCAATATTTTAGATCAATTCTGCATTTTTAGGGTTAATTTTTATATCCTAACCTGCATGTTAATTAATGACCATTGTCCCTTTAAATATCAGGTGGACATAGGTATGCTCAACCCATTTGTCATCTTGAAAAAGTGCGGTAGGATGACCCGCGTTCATGGGGTATACTAGCTCTCAGCTTGCCTTTGTTAATCCATACCTCACGCTGAATCCTCCATTTCTTATCGAAATAACAGCAATCAGAAGAATATATATTACAGGACAGTCTAATAAACATCACACGCTGATTAAACAGAGGCATACAATTTCCTGTACTGTATTTACATATATAATGTCATCTTGGTGCGGTAGGATGACCCGCGTTCATGGGGTATACTAGCTCTCAGCTTGCCTTTGTTAATCCATACCTCACGCTGAATCCTCCATTTCTTATCGAAATAACAGCAATCAGATCAGAATATATTACAGGACAGTCTAATAAACATCACACGCTGATTAAACAGAGGCATACAATTTCCTGTACTGTATTTACATATATATATATTGGGGAAGGGGGAGGGAAGGAAATGGGGATAAAGGTGGAGGAAGGATGTTTCAAGAATGCACAGATGCTACTAGGAGCTATCAATAAGATCTGCACTGGTGATAGCACAGGATACATACATTTTGAGCAGACAACTGGAAGGCCTCGGGTGCCATATTAAGCATTTACATCACAACTGTAAGGATAGAGGGAGAAAATGAAATTCCTTGAAGGGAAGATGTGGGGCAAAGAAAGTTGTTGCTGTCGTAAAAGAGCAGCAACTCGGTCTGTGGATCGAAATTCAAGCCACCTGAACCATGTGTTGTGGTAGCGTTTGTACCCCACCCCTGGTTCGGACAGCAGATCGTCCATTTCCAAATAACTGTCAACCTTTGAGATCCATTCTGAGATGGTTGGAGATTTCCAGTGTCGGGGGATGAGTGATTTAGCCGCATTATTAAGGTGTCGCAATAGCTACTGTTTATATGTGGAAATCGAACAATCTAGATAATTAAAAAGCCAAAACAATGGTCTATCCGTAATCTCCTCTCTCATCATTTCCTCTGATAGTGATTTTATTGTATCCCAGTATGGTCTGATCTGTGGGCAGAGCCACCAGATATGTAAGGGGTCTCCTACAGCTTTTTTACAACACCAACATAGGTTGGAATAAGATGGAAAGAGTTTATGAAGGAGATCAGGGCATCGGTACCACCGAGATAGCAATTTATATGAGGTTTCTTGAGTCCTAATATTGATAGAGCATTCCTTGGAGAATTTAAATATCTTGGTCCAGGTGCTCTCCTCTATAGGTGTCCCCAGATCCCTTTCCCATAACGCAGTGAAGCCTGGTAGGGTGGGGGATTTGTCTTCAAGGATCAAGCTATATATACTTGATATTGTATGTTTGGGCCGTTGCTGTGCCGTGCAGAGGCGCTCAAAAGGAGTTAGGGATGATTGAACTTTAGCGGTCCCAATAGACATCACAAAACGGCATATCTGGATATATCGCCAGTATTCTTTTGGGGGTAGTTGCCAGGAAGATTGCAGATCTGGAAAAGTGCGGAGCTTATCTTGATCCAGGAGCTGGCCGACTCGAAGTATCCCCGCCTCCTGCCACATTCTGAAGGCGCGGAGATCTAAGCCTGGGGGGAAAGCACTATTGGCTAGGAAGGAAATTAGAGAGAAGTGAGTTGTGGAGATATTGTAAAGTAAACATGTCCGCTTCCAGTAGGGTAAGGTTGGT
>WWET01001151.1:308296-326074 GCA_011038615.1 Limnodynastes dumerilii
GTGCATCTGTTACTTTTCTTGTTTATTGATTATTGATAACATGTATCAGACAGCACCTCCCATCTATATTATCAGACTTATACATTATTTTGGGAGCTGATTTCTTGTTTCCCTTTTATTGGGGTGATATTAGGGTGATTGCTTATCATTATGTTCGTGCGCAGTAGTTTTTTCTCTTTTGTTGACATTATCTGTGTTTTTACTGACCTGTTACTATAAGAGTGGCTTTATGTTGACCAGATATAAGACATGTCTGTGATTTACATGGCTGATACTAGAAAAATACTTCCTATTATCCTAAAGGAGATTTATAACTTTACAGTATGGACTTTATTTACTAAGAATGCCTGAACGTAGCTCATGCAAGTTCGAATTCGCTCTCTGAGAACTCCTGAGCTACGTTCAGACTATTTACTAATACTCACCCTCTGCTGGCTGTCCCGCGATGACATCTGAACTTTCTTCAGGCATCGTGGGCTTTCTTCCTGTGTCTGGAAGGTCTGCACATGCGCAGTGGCTCTCTGCTGGGACTTTGTAAAAAATGAAGTCTCAGCATGAGAAGCACTGCGCATGTGCAGGCTCTCCATGTCGGGACCAGCACCTGCGGGCAGACGCGTCTTCGGTCCGGTAAGTATTTAAAGCTATATTATTGTTTCCTTTTATTTCTGTTGTTTTTTATTTATTTTTATTTTTTTTATAAGTGATTGGTGTTTACATATATTCCAGTGGTTTCCCCATATACATATACCCCTTTTTCTCCCCCTAATAACAGCTATTAGGGGGAGAAAAAGGGGGTTATATGGTGAGATTGCTGGAACAGAAGTTTGAAGGCCAGTCTGAGATGCCGTTATTTTAACTCTCAGAGTGGAGTGTAAAACTCCGCTCTGAGGGTTAGTAAATAGCTAAAAGCGCCAGCCCACATTGAAAACAACGGGGCGGCAAGCACTAGTTTGAATGCATCGCCATGGAAATCAACAGGTGCAGCGTTAGTAAATAGTAAAATGTTCATTTTTGGAGTTCATAACTTCATAACTCCAAAAAAATGAACTTTTTAAGGCTTTGTAAATAGAGCCCTTGATGTAAAGGTAATGGGTGGGGTTTTCATTATCTAAAGGACCATAGGCTCTTATTAAGGCACTCTCATTCAAAAGCACAATAAAAGTGTTTTGGATAATTACTAAGTTACAATATATCGGCTTCCATTGAAATTGCCAGTACTTTACAGCCTATTGAGAGTTTTCTTGGACATTTGCCGAGTTTCAACAAATTGCAACATCAAATTATATAAAGGAACTGGAATACTAACATTGTTTCAACTGATTTACAGGAGTATGGGCACAAGACTCTCATTTGAAGCCTCGATTGTGCATACCATCGTATCTGGTTATTTTCAATTATCTACATTGTAAGTTATATTATTGGCAATTTCTTCTAGCGAGAACCTTTTTACTTTTACTACTATATATCCATCATATATTTTAGAATCCTATTGTTGTCCATTTGTATTCAGCAAGTGGTGATTTTCAGCTTTTACAGGTGTACAGGGTCTTCATGTCATGACCGGCATCTGCAGGCAGCCTTGTCGCCCAGTCAGGCAAGTTTTAACCCTTTACTATTGGTTTTTTTCCACTTGTTTTTTTCTTTTTTTATTTTTTTTTATAGATCTTATTATATTTTTAAAACAAGTTTACAATTTACATATATCCCAGCAGTCTTCCCATACATAGCTGTTATAAAGGCAATGAAAACAGCAATAGACAACCCAAGCAAGTAGCTGAAAAATATACTTTCAAAAATAAGAGTCAATTTAACTCTGCACATACACTTCTATGAGTGAAAGTGGGCACTCAGCAAGATAGTAAAGGCTGATAGTATGGTATCACTGTAGAGAAAAAGGTTATTATCAAGAGGCAATTGACCAATATATAGCAAAATAGAGTGGCAGGTATATTTGTTCTCAGTGTAATTCGGTTTACCAGTTAGCATTCACCGGACCCGGTAAGGTAACCTACCTTGTCTTGAAAAAGTTCTTGATAGGACGAAACGCGTCGACAGAAACAGCGTTTTGCCCTTTTGACACCCAGCAGCTGATGATAATTCTTCGATATTGCCTTTCCACAAATCTGCTTGTTATTTATCTGCACGAGACTTACAACGTGGGGACGCCCTACGACTACTTGTCTCGGACTTACCATCTTTCGGCACCACGTTTTGCTCGCTGGTTAAAATAGTAGAGGCTACTAAGAGGCTGACTTTAACCATTACGCTCCTGCCGGAGCTCCACTGACGGCTTCACTGTCGGCGGCCACTAAAGAACTCTGAGGTGATCCTTTTAAACATCTCTTGATGGCAGCAACTATTACCTGTTAAGAAATCCTCAATATTACAGAGACTACAGTGGGTCCGGTGAATGCTAACTGGTAAACCGAATTACACTGAGAACAAATATACCTGCCACTCTATTTTGCTATATATTGGTCAATTGCCTCTTGATAATAACCTTTTCCTCTACAGTGATACCATACTATCAGCTTTTACTATCTTGCTGAGTGCCCACTTTCACTCATAGAAGTGTATGTGCAGAGTTAAATTGACTCTTATTTTTGAAAGTATATTTTTCAGCTACTTGCTTGGGTTGTCTATTGCTGTTTTCATTGCCCTTATAACAGCTATGTTTTATTTTCAATTGTAATTTTAATGTGCATTCGCTGTTGATATCTTAATAAATTGTTATCTTTTAGTGAGTTGCAATCCTCATATATGTCCTAATGCACTAATCGAATAGCGCAGCTATATTGTGGTTTTATAGTATTTTCATTTAAGGTGTTAGCATGCACCCTTAGCTTGCTGCTGATTGATGTTTGCATTATTTAATGTTTTGTTTTAAATGTATTGTTTATTTTCTTTAACTAGTTACATTATTTTTGAATCACCACGCATCCCATTCTCTCAATTATTGGATGTTTTTAGATTTATTATATCCCTAATTAGCCTAAAAGTCCCCAGCGCTCATCCACTATTTTGATTTACCAGTATGTATGGGAAATACATACCCGCCTTTTCCTCCCCCTATTAACAACTATTCGGGAGAGAAAAGGGGGTTATACCACTGGAATTGTTACAATAGCACCAGCCTGGTTTTATATGGATCCCCATGGAAACTGCAGTTTTTCATGGCGATCCATGGTTTGTAAATAGGATGAACTTTTTCCTGCGATAATACCTGTTTTCTTGTGATACAGTGTTAGAGTTTTGAACGTTGAAATTTCTGACCGTTGCATGCAGTCCTTAGTTACATCAATTCCCTTCTGTAGTCTTTCGACTTTGGCATCCTTATTTTACCTTAAATGAAATGAAATGAAATGACTGAATGGCTTGTGATCTCTGATGCTTGCTGATAAAGCAGATAGAAAGCATGGTGACACTAGGTTATGGCATAACAGTGTACATATATGTGTGTGTCTGTGGTTAGAACTGCCCTTTTTCAAAAGCGCCGTTTTATCCCAGCTAGTATAAACCTGTCTCTCAAAGTGATTGCTTCTACCTCACCGAGGAGAAGTAATTGATCATCCCCAGGAATAAGTTGCAGCGGCAAAGGGTAAGTATTTACGTAGCCCAAAACCTTATCCTAATCCTTACCCTAACCCTCTCCTTCCATTGCACTAACCCTCTCCTCCCCGCAGCCTAACCCTAAGACTCCCCTCCCCGAAGCCTGACTCTAAGATTCCCTTCCCTGCAACCTGACCCCAAGAGTACCCTCCCTGCAGCCTAACCCTAAGACTCCCCTTCCCACAGCCTAACCCTAAAATTCCCTAAGACTCCCCTCCCCGCAGCCTGACTCTAAGGGCCAGATTTACTAAGCTGTGAGTTTGGAAAAGTGGAGATGTTGCCCATAGCAAACAATCAGATATTAGCTGACATTCTCTAGTATGTAAAAAGAAAGTGAGAGCTAGAATCTGAATGGTTGTTATAGGCAACATCTCCAAGTTTCCAAACCTGCAGCTTAGTAAACATGACCCTAAGACTCCATTCCCCACGACCCTAAAAGTATCCTCCCCACAGCCTAACCCTAAGACTCTCTTTCACGCAACTTGACCCTAAGAGTACCCTTCCCACAGCCTAACCCTAAAATTCCCTACTTGCAGCCGGGTGTGGGTCCCCGGTGAGAACGGCCATATTTCGATACGGCCATTCTCTCCCAGCCAGTTCGAAGAGGCATAGCAATTGATCCCTCTAGCACAGAACACAGAAAGGTTTCCTTACACTAATCCCCTTTTATTACCCTAACCCTTCCTTCCCCACAGCCTGACCCTAAATCTCCCCTCCATGGCCCAACCCTAACCCTCCCCCTGAGCCTAAAAGTCCCCGGAGAGGTTACTCACCTCTCTGTTGGTCTGGTGTTGGCGCTTCTGAAAATGAATGGGTGAGTATGGTGAAAAAATATAAAAGGGCTACCATGTGAAATAGAGACAGCCGAAAGGGAACTTTCGTCCGTCTCTACTTTTCAACGACAGCCATTGGTGCGGGGACTCCCACTGCTGCAGCCTGACCCTAAGACTCCACTCTCCTCCCTGTAGCCTAACCCTAAGGCTCCCCTCTCCTTCCCGCAGCCTGACCCTGAGACTCCCTTCCCTGCAACCTGACACTAAGAGTACCCTCACTGAGCCTAACCCGAAGACTCCCCTCCCCACAGCTTAACCCTAAGACTCCCCTCCCAACAGCCTAACCTTAAGACTAACCTTCCCGCAGCCTAACCCTAAGATTCCCTACCTGCAGCCTGACCCTAAGACTCCCTATAGACTCCCCTTGTACACTCACCAGTCCAGTCCAGTGTGGCGGGTCTGCAGCAGCGGTTTCCAAAATAATGAATGGGTAAGTATGCCGAAAATTAATCAATTAATTAAATTAATATGTTTCTAATCACTAATATTTTCGAAATAGGGACAGCCGAAATTGAGCTTTAAGATAATCCTTTTAAAATAGAATTTTCTTTGTGGAGAATGCATCCCATATATAACTAGCAGGGACTGGTTAAGAGTTTTAGCAGTTCTAGGCTAATGCATTCATGACACCATACATAATAACTGTCCTCAGTTTCAAGTCCGGTTTCCATTACCCACGACCAATGTTGACTTAAATATTTGATTTAATACTGTCACTGTGTATATAAATATAGTACATAGAAAGATATACAATTAAAAAAAATATCATTGACATGCTAAATTAGTTCATAAGGTAGTCAGTCCCCGGTTAGAAAATGCCAATTTCGAAAATCTGTATTTCGACCACTAACTTGCGAATTTTTGCTATTTCGAAAGTTCGCAATTTTGAATTTTCGCTATTTCGAACGTTCCCTATTTCGAATGTAATAGGTTACGAAACATGCACATTTCGATTGTATTTCTATTTCGATTGTTGTATTTTCGATTATTCTCTATTGCTATTATTCTCAATTTCGAACAATTCTATTTCATAAAGCTCCCTATTCAGAATATACTTCTATTTCTACATTTCTATTTTCGAATTTTCTCTATAACTCCCTATTCAGAATATACTTTTATTTCTACATTTCTATTTTCGAATTTTCTCTATAACTCCCTATTCAGAATATACTTTTATTTCTACATTTCTATTTTCGAATTTTCTCTATAACTCCCTATTCAGAATATACTTTTATTTCTACATTTCTATTTTCGAATTTTCTCTATAACTCCCTATTCAGAATATACTTTTATTTCTACATTTCTATTTTCGAATTTTCTCTATAACTCCCTATTCAGAATATACTTTTATTTCTACATTTCTATTTTCGAATTTTCTCTATAACTCCCTATTCAGAATATACTTTTATTTCTACATTTCTATTTTCGAATTTTCTCTATAACTCCCTATTCAGAATATACTTTTATTTCTACATTTCTATTTTCGAATTTTCTCTATAACTCCCTATTCAGAATATACTTTTATTTCTACATTTCTATTTTCGAATTTTCTCTATAACTCCCTATTCAGAATATACTTTTATTTCTACATTTCTATTTTCGAATTTTCTCTATAACTCCCTATTCAGAATATACTTTTATTTCTACATTTCTATTTTCGAATTTTCTCTATAACTCCCTATTCAGAATATACTTTTATTTCTACATTTCTATTTTCGAATTTTCTCTATAACTCCCTATTCAGAATATACTTTTATTTCTACATTTCTATTTTCGAATTTTCTCTATAACTCCCTATTCAGAATATACTTTTATTTCTACATTTCTATTTTCGAATTTTCTCTATAACTCCCTATTCAGAATATACTTTTATTTCTACATTTCTATTTTCGAATTTTCTCTATAACTCCCTATTCAGAATATACTTTTATTTCTACATTTCTATTTTCGAATTTTCTCTATAACTCCCTATTCAGAATATACTTTTATTTCTACATTTCTATTTTCGAATTTTCTCTATAACTCCCTATTCAGAATATACTTTTATTTCTACATTTCTATTTTCGAATTTTCTCTATAACTCCCTATTCAGAATATACTTTTATTTCTACATTTCTATTTTCGAATTTTCTCTATAACTCCCTATTCAGAATATACTTTTATTTCTACATTTCTATTTTCGAATTTTCTCTATAACTCCCTATTCAGAATATACTTTTATTTCTACATTTCTATTTTCGAATTTTCTCTATAACTCCCTATTCAGAATATACTTTTATTTCTACATTTCTATTTTCGAATTTTCTCTATAACTCCCTATTCAGAATATACTTTTATTTCTACATTTCTATTTTCGAATTTTCTCTATAACTCCCTATTCAGAATATACTTTTATTTCTACATTTCTATTTTCGAATTTTCTCTATAACTCCCTATTCAGAATATACTTTTATTTCTACATTTCTATTTTCGAATTTTCTCTATAACTCCCTATTCAGAATATACTTTTATTTCTACATTTCTATTTTCGAATTTTCTCTATAACTCCCTATTCAGAATATACTTTTATTTCTACATTTCTATTTTCGAATTTTCTCTATAACTCCCTATTCAGAATATACTTTTATTTCTACATTTCTATTTTCGAATTTTCTCTATAACTCCCTATTCAGAATATACTTTTATTTCTACATTTCTATTTTCGAATTTTCTCTATAACTCCCTATTCAGAATATACTTTTATTTCTACATTTCTATTTTCGAATTTTCTCTATAACTCCCTATTCAGAATATACTTTTATTTCTACATTTCTATTTTCGAATTTTCTCTATAACTCCCTATTCAGAATATACTTTTATTTCTACATTTCTATTTTCGAATTTTCTCTATAACTCCCTATTCAGAATATACTTTTATTTCTACATTTCTATTTTCGAATTTTCTCTATAACTCCCTATTCAGAATATACTTTTATTTCTACATTTCTATTTTCGAATTTTCTCTATAACTCCCTATTCAGAATATACTTTTATTTCTACATTTCTATTTTCGAATTTTCTCTATAACTCCCTATTCAGAATATACTTTTATTTCTACATTTCTATTTTCGAATTTTCTCTATAACTCCCTATTCAGAATATACTTTTATTTCTACATTTCTATTTTCGAATTTTCTCTATAACTCCCTATTCAGAATATACTTTTATTTCTACATTTCTATTTTCGAATTTTCTCTATAACTCCCTATTCAGAATATACTTTTATTTCTACATTTCTATTTTCGAATTTTCTCTATAACTCCCTATTCAGAATATACTTTTATTTCTACATTTCTATTTTCGAATTTTCTCTATAACTCCCTATTCAGAATATACTTTTATTTCTACATTTCTATTTTCGAATTTTCTCTATAACTCCCTATTCAGAATATACTTTTATTTCTACATTTCTATTTTCGAATTTTCTCTATAACTCCCTATTCAGAATATACTTTTATTTCTACATTTCTATTTTCGAATTTTCTCTATAACTCCCTATTCAGAATATACTTTTATTTCTACATTTCTATTTTCGAATTTTCTCTATAACTCCCTATTCAGAATATACTTTTATTTCTACATTTCTATTTTCGAATTTTCTCTATAACTCCCTATTCAGAATATACTTTTATTTCTACATTTCTATTTTCGAATTTTCTCTATAACTCCCTATTCAGAATATACTTTTATTTCTACATTTCTATTTTCGAATTTTCTCTATAACTCCCTATTCAGAATATACTTTTATTTCTACATTTCTATTTTCGAATTTTCTCTATAACTCCCTATTCAGAATATACTTTTATTTCTACATTTCTATTTTCGAATTTTCTCTATAACTCCCTATTCAGAATATACTTTTATTTCTACATTTCTATTTTCGAATTTTCTCTATAACTCCCTATTCAGAATATACTTTTATTTCTACATTTCTATTTTCGAATTTTCTCTATAACTCCCTATTCAGAATATACTTTTATTTCTACATTTCTATTTTCGAATTTTCTCTATAACTCCCTATTCAGAATATACTTTTATTTCTACATTTCTATTTTCGAATTTTCTCTATAACTCCCTATTCAGAATATACTTTTATTTCTACATTTCTATTTTCGAATTTTCTCTATAACTCCCTATTCAGAATATACTTTTATTTCTACATTTCTATTTTCGAATTTTCTCTATAACTCCCTATTCAGAATATACTTTTATTTCTACATTTCTATTTTCGAATTTTCTCTATAACTCCCTATTCAGAATATACTTTTATTTCTACATTTCTATTTTCGAATTTTCTCTATAACTCCCTATTCAGAATATACTTTTATTTCTACATTTCTATTTTCGAATTTTCTCTATAACTCCCTATTCAGAATATACTTTTATTTCTACATTTCTATTTTCGAATTTTCTCTATAACTCCCTATTCAGAATATACTTTTATTTCTACATTTCTATTTTCGAATTTTCTCTATAACTCCCTATTCAGAATATACTTTTATTTCTACATTTCTATTTTCGAATTTTCTCTATAACTCCCTATTCAGAATATACTTTTATTTCTACATTTCTATTTTCGAATTTTCTCTATAACTCCCTATTCAGAATATACTTTTATTTCTACATTTCTATTTTCGAATTTTCTCTATAACTCCCTATTCAGAATATACTTTTATTTCTACATTTCTATTTTCGAATTTTCTCTATAACTCCCTATTCAGAATATACTTTTATTTCTACATTTCTATTTTCGAATTTTCTCTATAACTCCCTATTCAGAATATACTTTTATTTCTACATTTCTATTTTCGAATTTTCTCTATAACTCCCTATTCAGAATATACTTTTATTTCTACATTTCTATTTTCGAATTTTCTCTATAACTCCCTATTCAGAATATACTTTTATTTCTACATTTCTATTTTCGAATTTTCTCTATAACTCCCTATTCAGAATATACTTTTATTTCTACATTTCTATTTTCGAATTTTCTCTATAACTCCCTATTCAGAATATACTTTTATTTCTACATTTCTATTTTCGAATTTTCTCTATAACTCCCTATTCAGAATATACTTTTATTTCTACATTTCTATTTTCGAATTTTCTCTATAACTCCCTATTCAGAATATACTTTTATTTCTACATTTCTATTTTCGAATTTTCTCTATAACTCCCTATTCAGAATATACTTTTATTTCTACATTTCTATTTTCGAATTTTCTCTATAACTCCCTATTCAGAATATACTTTTATTTCTACATTTCTATTTTCGAATTTTCTCTATAACTCCCTATTCAGAATATACTTTTATTTCTACATTTCTATTTTCGAATTTTCTCTATAACTCCCTATTCAGAATATACTTTTATTTCTACATTTCTATTTTCGAATTTTCTCTATAACTCCCTATTCAGAATATACTTTTATTTCTACATTTCTATTTTCGAATTTTCTCTATAACTCCCTATTCAGAATATACTTTTATTTCTACATTTCTATTTTCGAATTTTCTCTATAACTCCCTATTCAGAATATACTTTTATTTCTACATTTCTATTTTCGAATTTTCTCTATAACTCCCTATTCAGAATATACTTTTATTTCTACATTTCTATTTTCGAATTTTCTCTATAACTCCCTATTCAGAATATACTTTTATTTCTACATTTCTATTTTCGAATTTTCTCTATAACTCCCTATTCAGAATATACTTTTATTTCTACATTTCTATTTTCGAATTTTCTCTATAACTCCCTATTCAGAATATACTTTTATTTCTACATTTCTATTTTCGAATTTTCTCTATAACTCCCTATTCAGAATATACTTTTATTTCTACATTTCTATTTTCGAATTTTCTCTATAACTCCCTATTCAGAATATACTTTTATTTCTACATTTCTATTTTCGAATTTTCTCTATAACTCCCTATTCAGAATATACTTTTATTTCTACATTTCTATTTTCGAATTTTCTCTATAACTCCCTATTCAGAATATACTTTTATTTCTACATTTCTATTTTCGAATTTTCTCTATAACTCCCTATTCAGAATATACTTTTATTTCTACATTTCTATTTTCGAATTTTCTCTATAACTCCCTATTCAGAATATACTTTTATTTCTACATTTCTATTTTCGAATTTTCTCTATAACTCCCTATTCAGAATATACTTTTATTTCTACATTTCTATTTTCGAATTTTCTCTATAACTCCCTATTCAGAATATACTTTTATTTCTACATTTCTATTTTCGAATTTTCTCTATAACTCCCTATTCAGAATATACTTTTATTTCTACATTTCTATTTTCGAATTTTCTCTATAACTCCCTATTCAGAATATACTTTTATTTCTACATTTCTATTTTCGAATTTTCTCTATAACTCCCTATTCAGAATATACTTTTATTTCTACATTTCTATTTTCGAATTTTCTCTATAACTCCCTATTCAGAATATACTTTTATTTCTACATTTCTATTTTCGAATTTTCTCTATAACTCCCTATTCAGAATATACTTTTATTTCTACATTTCTATTTTCGAATTTTCTCTATAACTCCCTATTCAGAATATACTTTTATTTCTACATTTCTATTTTCGAATTTTCTCTATAACTCCCTATTCAGAATATACTTTTATTTCTACATTTCTATTTTCGAATTTTCTCTATAACTCCCTATTCAGAATATACTTTTATTTCTACATTTCTATTTTCGAATTTTCTCTATAACTCCCTATTCAGAATATACTTTTATTTCTACATTTCTATTTTCGAATTTTCTCTATAACTCCCTATTCAGAATATACTTTTATTTCTACATTTCTATTTTCGAATTTTCTCTATAACTCCCTATTCAGAATATACTTTTATTTCTACATTTCTATTTTCGAATTTTCTCTATAACTCCCTATTCAGAATATACTTTTATTTCTACATTTCTATTTTCGAATTTTCTCTATAACTCCCTATTCAGAATATACTTTTATTTCTACATTTCTATTTTCGAATTTTCTCTATAACTCCCTATTCAGAATATACTTTTATTTCTACATTTCTATTTTCGAATTTTCTCTATAACTCCCTATTCAGAATATACTTTTATTTCTACATTTCTATTTTCGAATTTTCTCTATAACTCCCTATTCAGAATATACTTTTATTTCTACATTTCTATTTTCGAATTTTCTCTATAACTCCCTATTCAGAATATACTTTTATTTCTACATTTCTATTTTCGAATTTTCTCTATAACTCCCTATTCAGAATATACTTTTATTTCTACATTTCTATTTTCGAATTTTCTCTATAACTCCCTATTCAGAATATACTTTTATTTCTACATTTCTATTTTCGAATTTTCTCTATAACTCCCTATTCAGAATATACTTTTATTTCTACATTTCTATTTTCGAATTTTCTCTATAACTCCCTATTCAGAATATACTTTTATTTCTACATTTCTATTTTCGAATTTTCTCTATAACTCCCTATTCAGAATATACTTTTATTTCTACATTTCTATTTTCGAATTTTCTCTATAACTCCCTATTCAGAATATACTTTTATTTCTACATTTCTATTTTCGAATTTTCTCTATAACTCCCTATTCAGAATATACTTTTATTTCTACATTTCTATTTTCGAATTTTCTCTATAACTCCCTATTCAGAATATACTTTTATTTCTACATTTCTATTTTCGAATTTTCTCTATAACTCCCTATTCAGAATATACTTTTATTTCTACATTTCTATTTTCGAATTTTCTCTATAACTCCCTATTCAGAATATACTTTTATTTCTACATTTCTATTTTCGAATTTTCTCTATAACTCCCTATTCAGAATATACTTTTATTTCTACATTTCTATTTTCGAATTTTCTCTATAACTCCCTATTCAGAATATACTTTTATTTCTACATTTCTATTTTCGAATTTTCTCTATAACTCCCTATTCAGAATATACTTTTATTTCTACATTTCTATTTTCGAATTTTCTCTATAACTCCCTATTCAGAATATACTTTTATTTCTACATTTCTATTTTCGAATTTTCTCTATAACTCCCTATTCAGAATATACTTTTATTTCTACATTTCTATTTTCGAATTTTCTCTATAACTCCCTATTCAGAATATACTTTTATTTCTACATTTCTATTTTCGAATTTTCTCTATAACTCCCTATTCAGAATATACTTTTATTTCTACATTTCTATTTTCGAATTTTCTCTATAACTCCCTATTCAGAATATACTTTTATTTCTACATTTCTATTTTCGAATTTTCTCTATAACTCCCTATTCAGAATATACTTTTATTTCTACATTTCTATTTTCGAATTTTCTCTATAACTCCCTATTCAGAATATACTTTTATTTCTACATTTCTATTTTCGAATTTTCTCTATAACTCCCTATTCAGAATATACTTTTATTTCTACATTTCTATTTTCGAATTTTCTCTATAACTCCCTATTCAGAATATACTTTTATTTCTACATTTCTATTTTCGAATTTTCTCTATAACTCCCTATTCAGAATATACTTTTATTTCTACATTTCTATTTTCGAATTTTCTCTATAACTCCCTATTCAGAATATACTTTTATTTCTACATTTCTATTTTCGAATTTTCTCTATAACTCCCTATTCAGAATATACTTTTATTTCTACATTTCTATTTTCGAATTTTCTCTATAACTCCCTATTCAGAATATACTTTTATTTCTACATTTCTATTTTATATACAATAAATCTGACTTTTATTTAAAAGATAGAATGTCATGGTTTGTTGCTGGTTACTGCAAGAGTGCTAGGGTGACTGTATTTAGATCTAATCTATCTATCTTATAGAAAGTCTATCAAATGCCTTTTAAACTAAGAACTTGCTTTAGTGTGACCTGTGACATTTTTGCTCTTCCTCCTTTTCTGGCACCACAGAAAACACAAGGGGATTTTTAAGAGGAAAAATCTCAGCTAAATTTCACAATTAACTAAGGATCAAAATTTGCAGAATTTAGAAATCTAAGCACAGGATGCATGGGGACAAGTCATCTGGAACACGCACACAACATAAACTCAGACAATATATGATCTGGCTGCAAAGAAAAGAGGGAGATATTGTAAGTCTGGATCCAGTCCTAAATGCTTATCAAATTTATTTTCTCTTGCACTAGTTCAGGCTTGGCCAACCTGTAGGCTTTCCAAGTGTTCTGAAACCACAACTTCCAGCATGCTTTGTCAGCTGTGCCACTGCAAAGCATGCTGGGACTTTGTGTAAACACCTGAATTTGCATTAATTCCTTACTTTAATGTCAGGGCTAATCACTCAGGATTTGATTATAGATCTTATGTTGCAAACTTGTTAACTAACGAATTGTTCCAAAATAACAGTTACCAGCTATTTTCAACAATTTATATCCAATGGTTTTAGAATATTAGTTATAAACTGGGGATAAAAAATTTGAATTGCACAATTTTTAGCAGGGTGTGTTTTTAATACAGTTTAGAATTCGGAACAGAGTAGGAACTGCTTATTACTATGACCAACAAACTGCTATGGGGAAAAATTTCAAAGCATAGAGGGGGCATGTCACTTCTATTTCGTGGAGATGTGAGAGGGGTACTTCCGGTGGACCCATGTCAGAAGACCCGGGAATTCAACCCAGGTGAAAAGAAGGGTTATTCCAGGGTCCGACACGGGTAGGAGTGCAGTGTGAAAGGTGCTATCCGGGTTTTTCAACCCGGGTAGCACCTAACACACTTGATTGGTGCCATTTTTTTTTTGTGTTGCCAGAGCAACAGTACACAAATTACACTGTCTGATGACGACAGGGCAGACCCAGGTCTCTGAATTTCCCAGGTCTGCCCTGCAGTGTGAAACGGGGTCTGTGACCCTGGGATCCTCTGCTGCCCCGTCAATATCCTGGGTCTGTAAACCCGGGATATTGCAAGGGTGGTGATCTGAAAGGGGTATTAGTCGGCCTTGGTATACATATTGCCTTTTATATATTCCAGGATTTGGAAATCAGCAGTTAAGCGTTTCAGCTGGACAGGTAAGTCATGTCTTAATTTTGCTGGTGTAAAACTCTGCTCTGCCATTTGGAAAATATGGAAATGTTTTTTTTTTATGCAATGGTGCCCGTTTGCACTTCAAAACTCTCACTATTGCATGAAAACAATCATTGTAACTAGAGTCCAATGTCTTTACAAGTACATTATTCAGAATTGGTAAGGTGCTCAAAGTGAACTGCAATAAAATGAATTGATTGTTATAGTTACTAAATGTCACAAAATTTATATTAGCAATTGTAAACTGAGCAGCTTAAGGCAGAAAAATATACTTTGTGCCAAAGGCCCAATTCAGAGTTTGGGAGTAAGGGCAAAACAGGTGCAAGTGTGCAACCCAGCTAAACTTTTTGGGAATGTGAAGGGTGCTAATTAATTTAAACTATTTTGCATGCAGAGAAAATGCTTTACTTCTGCATAGCTTTAGGTTTCATCTAGAAGAGTGAGCTAAAAAATAACTTCTCAATTCTGCTTTCACAATTTAAATTTGTCCCCTTGCATTTCAACATGGTATTGTTCAGGTCTACACTTGCAAACTAAAAAGAGGTGTAAGTGCAGCTCTGGATCAGCCCCAAAATGTCATGTAGCCATCCTTTACTCATATTTTAACCATTTTCTTCTAAAAAATAAACAATGCATAAAGTTTAGAGGAGTACACACATTAATACAGCTAATGGAATGTTTACCTATAAATGCCTATTACTTGAACTATTTATAGTAAAAGCTTGACATCATTACACAATTCTACTTTTATAACAAATGTGTTTGATTTAGAAATAGGAATTCTAGATTTCTTGATGGGGCAGTCAAAGTTTGTTTTTGTAGCCAATAGCAACAGTGACACCTATAGGTTGTAACAATTTACTGAACAAAACTAATGGGGAAACAAGATACAAGCACTTTCCTTAAAATAATCCTCAAAGAATGATAGTATTCTACATTTAATATCCCCACTATACATTTTCACAGTAGTCTATTAATTTTCCACTGGGAAAGCTTGGAAAAGTGTACAAGCTAGAGAGGACACTAAACACAGATTGATTTACCAAGAGAACACAAACGTATACCTAAAAAGTAGGCTTTATTTAGTGATCTGTACACAAGATAAAGTGAAGCTTAGAAACATATAAATACATATATATCTTCGTACAAAAAAGGTAGTTATTTACAAAAAAATATATAACAATGTAGTCTTCATTTACTGATAGATTGACATGCACATAAAAAAAAGTTTGCTATAAAATAGTCTTTTAATGTCATACATAGTATTTTACTTCCAAAATACACATTTTTTGATTGTTTAACTCCCTGGGTGTAATACAAAATAAAACCTGAACCGTGTGAATTTTATGTGAAGGAAAGTTGAGGCTTTATGCTTGCTTACCTTTCTGTTTTAAACTAACATAACATTAAAAATGTGTATACACTGAATGAATTTGAAATGAACAAATTGTGTAAACTGCTCTTTTAGTGCAATCTAGTAGAGATTGTAGCAAAGGTGCAGTACTGTTGAAAGAGTTAAAAAAAAAAATGTAAACCCAAAGTTAATCAGACTTGTAGCCATTTTTATAGTCTTCTCTGCTGGGGGTGAATCAGAAAGGTGGTGTTAAGTGTTAAACAATGCTTTGTTAGTGCTGTAAGGCTATTCTAAAGCCATTATGCATTTAACAAGATAGATCTTTACAACAGAAGGAAATTTGAAGATCAAGATTTCTGCAAAGGCAAAATACCAATGTCTTGCCAGAGCCATAACAAGAAATTTTAGCGGCAGGAGAAACAAGGAAAAATGGTGCCCCTGATCCTGAATATCAAACCAATTTAATATTAACTTACTGGCGTCCCCTGAAGTTTTGTGCCCTGGGCGGCTGCCCCTATCACACACCCCTAGTTACGGCCCCAGGTCTTACCCCTCCAAAGTACATGCATTGCAGTTTTAGAAGATAAATCCAATAGGGGAGTTGGTATTTAACTAAAAAGGAAATTCTTTAAACAGCATCTGAAGCTGTAGATAGACGTTAACCATTTTCTAAACAAGAACTATGGTCTTACCCTGTTTAAACAAGCCCCTATAGTACCAGTCAATGGAAGATTAAAAGGGGAGAGAAATGAGATTAAAAGTGTACTATTAAATTAAATGTACTACCATTAAACATTAAGAAATTAGCAAAAATGTAACTGAAAGATGTGAGCAGTGATGTCACATCTATTGCCTGAATTGCAATATTAAGCGGTGTGAAAGCCTTGTTGACTTAGCAGCGGGGGACAGTAACCACCAAAAGGCAGTATTTGCCCAGCTGCTGGGTAGTTGAAGTCTCACTCAGTGGAACTTTAATTAACTGTCTGCAGGGTGCTTAAGGGACCCAACTTATTAGCAATACACAAGACTTTGGTAAACATCAGAATCCTATTCCTGGCAGCTGAACAAATGACAAATGCAAGAATGTCATGGCTGTTGTGCCACATCATGCTGTATACAACCATCAATCTGCTTCTAATATTAACCATTTTATCACCTGGAAGTGGCTGTACGCTGCCATTAAGTGGCACTGAAGATCAGGAATACCAGCACCCAACTTTAGCTTCTTTATAATATGTAATCCACAAGAAATTCGCCCATGGCATAATGTAATTACATTTGTATAGTTTATAAGATTTCTTGCTGCATAAAATTCCAGAAATTAAACATTGCTCTCATAAAAATCAAGTCAGAGAACAAGACACAAGTGTGGGAGAATGTGCATTAAGTCAATGTTTGTCCAGTACTCCATCCTAGAAAGCCTCTCATACAGCGGTTTCCCCCTTACTGTTGTTGCTCAGTCTGTGGTAGAATTTACGCCAGGACTGTAGGGTCTTGCCTGACCAAATCCAAAAGCTGGAGGTGATGCCCACAATCATGGTCATCAGGTACTTTATCATAAAGACAGTAAAGTCCGGGCTCATGGGGGCAAAGTGGTGATTGGGACAAGGTATGGCAAAGCTCTTACAGGTCTGCATGAGCCATGTCTTCTCCCAGGTGTCCCTGAAGGCCTGCTCATAGAAGTAACAGGCCAGCACGATGGTAGCTGGCACCGTGTACAGGACGCTAAAGACCCCGATGCGCACCATAAGCTTCTCCAGCTTCTCCGTCTTGGTGCCGTCATGTTTCATGATGGTGCGGATGCGGAACAGAGACACGAAGCCGGCTAGCAGGAACGACGTACCAATGAAGAGATAAACGA
>WWET01001151.1:326104-344092 GCA_011038615.1 Limnodynastes dumerilii
TGCCAGCACGAAGCCCCGCAGGGAATCCACACTATTGATGCCAACATAACACACCCCGCTCAGTATGTCCCCGTCCACTTTCCCCATGGCCAGAATAGTGATGGTCTTAACGGCGGGAACTGCCCAGGCGGCCAGGTGAAAGTACTGCGAGTTGGCCTCTATGGCTTCGTGGCCCCATTTCATGCCAGCCGCCAGGAACCAGGTGAGGGACAGGATAACCCACCAGATGGAGCTGGCCATGCCGAAGAAGTAAAGGATCATGAAGAGGATGGTGCAGCCCTCTTTCTTGGTGCCCTGGGCTACAGTCCGGTAAGTATCATCCGAGAAGCGATCCAGACACACAGCCCGTTCCTCCAGCAAGAAGCCGGCGGCGTAAGCCACGGCCACCATGAAGTAGCAGCCGGAGAGGAAGATGATGGGACGCTCGGGGTAGCTGAAGCGCCTCATGTCCACTAGGTAGGTGAGCACTGTAAATAGCGTAGAGATGCCACACAGGATGGCCCAGATGCCCACCCAGAGACGGGCAAAGCGCACCTCCTCCTCCTTAAAGTACATCAAGCCATTCGCCTTGCTCGGCTCGCAGGGGGCACCACAATCCTTCTCCCCGAGGAAGCGGTATGCCAAGTACGGGGGCACCTTCAGCTGGCGCGGGCAGGTGAAGTCGCGGTGGAGCTGCGGGTGGAAGGTGATGAGGTCCGGGAGGTAAGGCGTGGGGTTGGCAGTGGGTCCAGTCGGGGTGTCAGAGCTGTTCTGCCCCACGCAAATCTCTCCTGCCCCATGCACGGGGAAGTTCTCGCAGCGAAGTCTTTCTGGCCACTGGAATCCGAACTTATTCATCAGGGCCTCGCAGCCTTGTCTCGCCCGCTCACATAGGGACCGGCACGGGGGGATGGCCTGCTCCAGCACCGTGCACACCGGAGCGTACATGGAGCACAGGAAGAAGCGCAGCTCCGCCGAGCACTGCACCTTCACCAACGGATAGAACTGGTGCACCTCCAGCCCGGCGTCCTCCTGGTTGGTGTGGCCCAGCAGGTTGGGCATGATTGTCTGGTTGTAGGCGATGTCCGTGCACAGTGGGATGGAGATGGGCTGGCAGAAGCCGTGGTCCGGGACAGAGATGCCCTTCTCCCCGTGGTATTGCTGAGCGGCAGAGCCGGGCGGGGGGACCCCCAGCAGCAGCAGGGTGACCGCACACAGCAGGCACCCCACACTCTTCATGATGAATAGAGTACACACCAGCAACAAGTTACCGGTAGACCTCGACTCCAAGCAGCAGGAGGCGGTAAAGAGCAGGGAGCAATCCGAGCGCTGGGATGATGAACAAGGCAGGAACAGGTCACAGTATCCCGGGCAGACTCACATAAACAGGCTGCGTCGCCGAGTATCCCAGGAAAAGTCCACAGAGCAGTCGTGCAGTGAGTGTCCAGGCAGCTCCCGTCTCCCTTACAGTAGCGGTCACTCTGCTGCTCTCACGCCGGTCAGTGTCTGCAGCAGCAGCGCACACAGCAAGCAATGTCACTCAGTCACTTCTTCATACTGTCCGGGGGACAGCGCTGAGCTCCTTATAAGAGGGCGTGACTTTGAAACAAGGAAAGGGGGCGGTGTGTCCGCCAAAGTCTTTCTCCCCGCCCACTATACTCAGCAGCGTGCAGGACCCCCCATTCACAAAGCTGTGCTGGAGAGAGGGGAGGGGGGTTCTCCAATGGGGGGATTTGTTTTTCCTAACAGGTCTCAGTCTCATTGGCCTGGCTGTGGTGGGGGATGAGGGAATGATCCAGAGGGGGATGCTGGAAAGTGAACAAAGCGAGGGGCGCACAGAGGGGGGAGGGCGAGGCCCTGTTTGTAGTGAAACTCTGACTGAAAGTGTGTGAGGGAAATGTAAATAAGTTCTCTATAACTCTTCTCCAATATCAGTTCTTTAATGTAGAAAAACAAATAATATTAGTCATGCAAACACATTTCTTATTATTTTTACAGTGTAAACTCTGGGCCTCATGCAGACACAAGAAATCGTGGAATAAATAAAATAACATGCAGTCATCTCATTTTAAGTTCCTCAAATTACATATAGTTATGCCACAAGTAAAGAACCATTATTATTACATACCATTTCACAAGCAGCAGTGCCACAAAAACTCCCTGGTGCAATTCTCATAAGTTTGTGTATACAAGTCTGAATTCCTATAGTTCTATGACAAGCAATGAAATACTTTTGTTCCCTGCTGTTACAGCTTATCATGTAAGAGAATAATCAGCATGTGAGATATATTTGTTCATTGTGACAATTAAAATGAGGTCACGTATTTCAAATGAATGCGCTTGTAAAAGAAAAAGTGCATGTTTGGATCTGCAACACACAATCTAACATCTAACTAAGCCATTCTGACTAAGGACAGCTCAATGACAAAGATTGATACTCTACAAGTGGGATCATTAATAGATATTTGACTACACCCAATCTAGGAGGTTATAAGTAGGTAGTGTCTGGTCTTTGAAATATCAAGGTTGAATTTCACTGTCACAAAAATGTTACTGTGGCGTCTGCTTTTTTCCCCCTAGTTTTATTAAACATTTAATTACATACTTGGTTTTTAAGTAGATTTCTTGTATTATTCAATTGGTAAAGTTTAAAAGACTTCATGGATATAGGTAAAAATAAATAATACTTTTGTAGCATACATAAATGATTCAGTGTGCTCTTTCTATAAATCTGTTTTGGTATTCATAGAAAATACACAGAGAAAAAAAGCTGATTTCTTTTTGTTTTATGCAGGAAAATGTTCTTCCCTTATTTTGTATTGTTCCACCAGGTGCAGAAGCTGGAGGCTTTTCCATGATATGGATATACTTCATGGGTCTTTAAGGCTCATGAAAAGGAAAGGGCAGAGACCTCTAATTACAGCATTATGATGAAGCAATGTATAAACATGTGTAGGCCTGCTTGTATGTTTATGTATGTGCATATATGCATGTGTATGCCATTTTAGAGTTCATTATGTCTGTGTTTAGTCTAAGCAACAGCCATTGCCTTTTTTACGCTTATTTTTGTGTGTACTGCAAAACAGTACAACACTGGATTCCTGCAAAAATTTTGTATGTGTCAAATCACTAAATTTTGTTATTATAAGTCTTCTTTCAGTGATTTTCCAATAGGGGCACAATTCTTTTGTAAAAGCAAATGTTTTCAGTTTTATTTCTGTTGATGCTTATTTTTTTGGGTGTTATGCACAATTATCTTTTGTTTTAGCTTTTAGGAATAACAATTATATTCTGTGCAATGATTTCACGGCATCCTTTAAAAAATGTTTCCTTTTTGGTCCTCCATTATAATGTACAATACTGGGAGTTATTATTTTTATTTATAATAATATTAATACAAATACATGAAATTTAGGTGTATTAATAATTCTTACACAATGCTCTGATCCACAACATTTTGAAGCAGGAAGGCAATGACTCTATGATGCAATTTGCACTGAATTGTGTCAGAAAGTCTCAAAGGGCCTGATCCAGACCTACGCTGATGCGCTGTGCTTACTAAAGCACAGCGTATCGGCTTTCATTTTGACCGACACTCCCCCTGTGCGGGCGAATGGCCCCTTCCTTACCCCGGCTGAAGGCTACCCTAACTTCAGCCGGCGTAAGGAAGGGACCATACTCTCGCACAGGAGTGTATGGCCGCTTAGATCGCCCTCCCACCCTCATTTAACTAGCTCCCCCCGCCCACCTACACGTCCCCTCCAGCGTCCCTACGGCGCTGCTACGGACAACATCTGCACGGCGCATGCGCAGATCGGCTTTTCAGCCGATCTTACACCCGCCGTCCTAGCGACGGCGGGCGTAGGTCTGGATCAGGGCCAATGTAAGGCATAGTGATAAGGGTAAGTAAGTACGGGTAAAACAGATGCAAGAGTATACCTTAGCCAAACCATGCTGAACTGTAGAGAAATGCAAATTTAAACTGTAAGAACAAATTATAGCTGTGAGGTGCAGTTTCCTAGCTCTACACTTATTTACAGATTAAACATAAAGCTATGTATTAGCATGTTAGTTCTATGTGCAAAAGCAAAGTATTTTCCCTGTATGCAAAATAATTAAAATGTATTTACACCCCTCACATTGTTCTGCAACCACAGGTCCGCCCAATAGGCCACTTACGCATGCAAAATGCGTATGTGGCCTGTTTTGACTGGAGGGCGCATGTGCCCTTCCAGATGTTACATGCGTTTTCTGCACATAACTTCTATCGTACATACAATAGCTTTTTACGTTGTAAGGGGCTGTGCTTCCCCTCCACCCACCAAGGTGGGCGGGAGGAAGCATTTAAAATTTACAATATGGGTTGGTAACCACAAGTGTGACTTAAGGCTGCCTTATGGCACTTACGGAAAGTGTACAGGGGTCCGTATCTGGTCCATTGTAACAAGATTTTGTTTAGGTCTACAATTGCACCTAAAAAAGTCTAAGTGCAGTTCTGGCACTGCTTGACATTCCGGGAGAGATAGCAAATATGTCTATACAATTACTATATGTACCAGTTTCAGAAATGAGACAAAAAATTATGTGTGACGTGGCTAGATGGCTACTAGCCACGGCTGACTAACTAAAAATGTTCATAAGATATTAATTAAAACCTTGAGCAGAGAAAGAATGGATTTTCTCCTGTATTCATCCTTTTGTATGGACAAGGGGAGGCCACTCACTTGTACAGACATAGGATGAAAGGACCCTACATTAAAGCATGGATGGCATTGAAGTTTGCATAGTATTTAGGGCTTGCTTGTATTGCACTATGGGCCGGATTCACAACCCCGGACGTATTGCACATAAGTCCTTAATTTACCGATAACGCATGCATAGTAACTATTTTTTGTAATCTACGTATCGCTTCGTTACATAGATTGCGTATATGCGATCTTAAAGTTTACGTAAAATAGTTACTACGCGTGCGCGGTACTTATTATTGGTAAATTAAGGACGTACAATACGTCCGGGGTTGTGAATCCGGCCCTATATGCTTCCCCCACATAGCAAAAGCGCTTTCTGCCCTGTGCCATCCGGCTGTCCAGATCCGTCCCAGGAACGCAGTACTCACTGCGTACATAAAGCGGGCATTTTCTGATCGTAGCTATTGGAAAATGCCCCCACTCCCCCTATTTTTATGTCATACCTTTATAAAAGACTTCCATTAATGGCAAGAACCAGTTAATCAGCAGATTTAATGTATAGGGTTAAGTGAAATAATATCTATATTTCTATACATCCTATGATGATGAATTCTGATATAACTGTTAACACATATTAAAGGTTCCAACCCATATTGTTTTTCTATGTACTTTATATCATATTAAATGTGCATTGCATAGATTATAATGTATTTATGGCAGGAACACATGCACTACAAACATTTTAACATACAACAACTGTATCATTTTGGATTCGTATTTTCTTTTTAATGGTTGTCACTGTAGCCCCCATAACAATCAAGCATATGCAGAGTTTTATCTGGTCCTTAATACATAAGTGCTATATAACACAATGGACCAGCTAGGTTGTATTTTGTTTAGAAAGTTCTGTGTTGTTGTTATGGACAGTAGCACTACTTTCATTTACAGTGGTCTTCATAAATGCAAACCTCCATTAACATTTTAATTTTACTGTACATTATGCATCCTCTGAAGCCAAAATTAAGCTGTATTTTCGCCCTCAGTGTTAGCATTAAAGGATTAATGTATACATTCCTCCCATAAGGATGACAGGGCTAATGTGGACTGAGGGTAACAAAACATACTTATAAACTCAAAAGTTTATATAAATGCCTCATTCATTTTTTTAGTTAGTTGAACATCAGTGTGGCCAAAAATAGCTCATATTTTCTGGTCAACACAAATGTTGCTGAATTAATTAAATAGTAGATTTTATTAAATTGTCCTTCAGGATTGTAACAATACAATCTTCTCTGGTAGTCAGAAGTGATAAACTCCATTTCTTAAGGTCACACTCAGTTATCTTGTAATCTGATAACCTTTTTCTCCAAGCAATATCTATCAGTACTGTTTAGTGACATTAGCACAGAATTGTCACTGGTTACGTTAGAATATTTGATGTTACTTAGCTTTGCAAAATCCCCCCAAGCTCCCTCAGGCTGCCAGGTTATTCACTTGAGTGTGGTGTTCATTAATTTAACTTTTAAGAGTGTTTGTGGAGCACTTGCAAAACTAGTTTTAAAGGTAAAAGCTTTAGGGTCTGTGAACAACTGACTGCATATAAACAAGTAAAAGCTACTTAACAGTAATTGAAGCTCAGTCATAAAAGTGAGATTGACCTTTTTTTGGAGACATGATTTTCACATAGCTGCTAATCAGTTTAGTGATGGGTGCAGACTTTCCTCATTTCCCAAACACAGGAAAGTTGTCATGTGGGTTTTTGATGTAATTAGGCCATTGTCTGATGTCTCATGTGGGATCAGTAAACAAGTTGGTGTTCATACCTGAAGCTACTTTCATTAAGAACATCCTCTCATTTTCTTTGCTTAGACACTCATAATTGTCACATATCCAAGTAGGTCTATGTTAATCATGCACAGGTCTTACTTTACAAGAGCATCTTCATTTGATGTGTGCAGCGCTAACATACATATACATTTAATAGAACACACAGCTTGTAACTAATTAAAAAAAGATAATTTATTCATAAAGAAAAAGAAATTGAAAACACATTTAATAGTGAAGTTGCAAATTTCACTAAGATAAGTATCAGAATAAAAATTAATTGTCCCTTAGAGATATCCAGGAGCTGTATATATATAGGTCCGTTTTAAGGAATTTGTTCTCCCAAATTTGTAGTGTGTGGAGCAATGATACATGCACAGCTATGTCCCAATATAAGTTGAAATAGATAATTGACAATTGGTTATGTGACCGGCCGGTCAAGCTTACCGCTGCAGTTTTCAGAAGCGCTGGACACCAGTAGTTAACTGACAAGGGGAGATAGCTTCCAAGGCTCTGTAAGCAGAACTCGCGGATGGTTGTAAATGCACCCGTCCGTGCTGCAGTTTGGCCGGAGGCTGGCGTTCCCGTAAATTCTTACAGCAATGTGTGGGTCCTTGCTAATGTTGGAGTTGATATTTTGCTTTATTTATTTATTTATTTTTGTATTCTCATTTTGTCATAATGAATTCATGCCAATGTTGCTAGCATGAATACTAGTATGTTACAATCTGTAACTAAATTTTGTTTTATTATTCACATTTATTTTTATTTTTATTTTTTATTTTTATATATACTTTTGCTTCCATTTTTTTCTTTTTCTGGTTATACATTTATTATTTTTATTATGCTTTTTCATAACATGTTATTTTTGCTATCAAGCAAAATATCTATCATATGTTGCTTTTGTTATTTGGTAAAAACAGTGATACTGATTTATAAAACTATTTGTAAAATTATTTTTATATTCACTGGGACGTTCTGAGCAATGGTATATATAATTAATTATACTAAATGCTCATATATAAAAAAACCCTTTTTTGTCCGATTGCAGGATATTTTCCTTTAAGGATACCAAGACAATTCTCACATAGAGCATCCGATAGAGATAACTAATAATTATAACTATTGAAACTATTGCTCAGTTATCCAGTGTTTATATTTGTATGTCTTTTGTATTTTATGTATTTTGTTTAATGTATAATTTTAAGAACACACAGCTTAATGTTCATATTGGTTTAAACATGTTGCTTTAAACAGGTGACAGGGAGTGATTGGGATTACACCTGTATAAAAACACTCTCCTCCTCCCTTTCATGTTATTACCTTCTGAGGAAACGGCCCATAGTAGCCGTGAAACGCGTCAAGGTTTCTAACTTTTAAGAATCCAGTTTGAGCTGATCAATTATGGTTTTTATCAAGCATCGTTCACATCGGAGCTGCACAATCTAAAAACCAATAATACCACCGCAGAAGTACCTATTAGCAAGGACCCGCACATTGCTGTAAGAATTAACGGGAACGCCAGCCTCCGGCCAAACTGCAGCACGGACGGGTGCATTTACAACCATCCGCGAGTTCTGCTTACAGAGCCTTGGAAGCTATCTCCCCTTGTCAGTTAACTACTGGTGTCCAGTGCTTCGGAGACTACAGCGGTAAGCTTGACCGGCCGGTCACATAACCAATTGTCAATTATCTATTTCAACATATATTGGGACATAGCTGTGCATATTTCATTGCTCCACACACTACTAATTTGGGAGAACAAATTCCGCAAAACGGACTTATATATACAGCTCCTGGATATCTCTAAGGGACAATTAATTTTTATTCTGATACTTATCTTAGTGAAATTTGCAACTTCACTATTAAATGTGTTTTCAATTTCTTTTTCTTTATGAATAAATTATCTTTTTTTAATTAGTTACAAGCTGTGTGTTCTATTAAATGTATATGTATGTTAGAGCTGCACGGAACTTTGTTTTTCTTGTATTAAATTTTAGGGGCTTATAGGCAGAGGCCCCTTCCGTATTTAGCGCTTTTCAAAGGGCACCTGAGTGGAGATATTGTTTTTTGTTCATTTGATGTGTGTTGATGTAAGTTAAATACAGTGGACCTCATTCACACCTAATAAGCAGACGCTTCTTAGATGCGGATATTTAGTATATGACCTACTACGCATGGTACAAAAATTAAACAAAAATGACAAATATAATATATAAATGTAAAAAACAGGTAGCTTGTTGCTCCAAGGCACACTAAGGGTTAAACTTACAATGTGGCATTATTATATTACCAAAAAAACTATTGCAAAATTCATATGATAGTCAGATAATAGTATAGAGATAAATACTAAGAAGTTTTGTGTTTTTGATCAAAATTTGCATTTAGTTACGGTTAAGTGAATACTGATTGGATACCTAGATGTCCTACTTGTGTTTCACAATAAGGAAACCAATAAAGAAACACATCCGCACTTAAATTCACGCACCTAGAGATACATGGCCGTCCCAATACTGTGGGTGTGGTTAACTTAATTTTGTTGCATCTATGAATTGCTCTTACGGATCTCGTCCGTGTGTATATTTCACACAGAATTTACCCTTGAGTCTAAATCAGGGCCTTCAACTCTAGGGTCTAGATTTACTCAACTGTGGAAAAGGAAATGTGGAAATGTTGCCCATTGCAACCAATCAGATTCTAGCTCTCACTTTCCTATTACATACTAGATAATGTCAGCTAGAGTCTAATTGGTTGCTTTGGGCAACATCTACTTTTTCTTTTTGGCAATTTAGTAAATCTAGCCCCAGATGTAATATATGAAACAAAAGAGGTATTATCACAATGGACCTAATTCACAGATAAGAGTGAGTGCAGGCAGATCCGCACCTAACTCACTCTTCCAGTAAACAACCCCCCCCAGTTCTTTAGGTACCTTATGCATGGTTGCCGACTTGCATGCGCAGTAGGTCATTTTGGCCAGAAGCAGAAGCTTCTTAAGTGTGAATGAGGCCCAGTATTACTATGTTCAAATAGGCAGCAGACAAACCCTACCTCTACAGTAGTTACTCCACTCTAACTGAGTTACAGCTAACAAAGAGACCACAAAGTTATAAAAGCTTGCAATGATTCCCAATGCAGGTAGAAATAAACAGGTAGTATCCAGAATTAACCCAATCAACATTATCCTGACTGTGAACCTTTACTGACTGGTGAGGCGTATACTGTGCACATCATAAATGAGTGTATTCTGTCTAACACTTTTCTGACAAGAAGAATACCTGCTATTGTTCCTTTTGTTGCTTAATGGAGACCTTTTAAATTAATTTAAACCTCGCTATCAGTTAAGCTTACGTCAGCAGATTTAGCTAATTTGATTTATGGTAAAAAGCTAAGTATTTCTGAGGGCAAAATTAAATAAAAATAAAATAAATACTCCAGGGAAACTAAAGACCTGGGTTTTTTTTGTCTTATTGCACTGTGATATCATTATTAACAAAACCTTGTGTTTTATATGCTATTGACTAATTTATTTCAAGCTAGAAGCATTTTGTATTCACGGTTTGTCTTGGCCTTGAAATCATTACCATGATTTCCCGAGAGAAAGAAAAAGAAAACATTTTCAAGCCATCACCTCAGCAGTATTGATTACTTGACTTAAGCAAGGGTCCATTTTCTTGATTACATTTTCACTAATATAGTTAGTGGTTTCCTCCCTGTAATTTGCCGTCTGTAAGCATATAGTGTTCCACTTAATGATAAACTTAACAACACTTATTTAACATCTTTGTTTGCAAAAACATATATGTGGCTACAACTAAAAAGCTGAGAACATTAAAACCAGGATAAACAAACAATTCAAAGTTGGGAAGGAAGTGTCACTAGATCTTACTACACAAGTGGAAGATGACTTGTGCATTGCTGTGAAGATATTTTAATTTCTCTGTGGTGAAAAGATTTGCACAGCTACTCTCTTTTCTGAATCTATTTACATCAAGCCAAAAATCCCCAATGTCATGTTTGATTTTTTGGAAGATTATTAATAATAACGATTATTTATATAGTGCTACAAATTGTCCACAGAGCTTTTACAGAGAACATTAGACATTCAAATCAGTTCCTGCTCCTATTAGAGTTACACATAAAGGGCCTGATCCAGACCTACGCTGGCTGGCGTTAAGACGCCAGCCAGCAGCGTAAGATCGGCTTAAAAGCCGATCTGCGCATGCGCCGGGCAGCTGTTGCCCGCCGTTACTACGGAAACGCCCGATCTACGATCGAGCGTCCGTACTATCACCATAGTAACGGCTGAGGGGGCGTCCTTCGTCGTTACTACGCTCAAGTTAGTGTAGGTGGGCGGGGGGAGGTAGTTTAATGAGGGAGGAAGGGACAGAGGGGTTTGCAGTCATATGCTCCTCTGCGAGTGTATTTTCCCTTGCTTAGGCCAGCTGAAGTTAGGGCAGCCTTCAGCCGGCGTAAGCGAGGGAAAATACGCTCGCACAGGGGGGAGTGTCGGGGGGAGTGCACGCCGATACGCTGTGCTTTACTAAGCACAGCGCATCGGCGTAGGTCTGGATCGGGCCCAAAGTTGCCTAACACATTCATACATACATACACACTCAGACTAGGGTTAATTTAGTCCACAGCCAATTAACCTACCAGCATGTTTTTGGTGTGAGGGAGGAAACCAGAGCACCCGGGGGAAACCCACACAGACACTGGGAGAACATACAAACTCCACATAGATAAGGCCTAGTCTTGGAATCGAATTCATGAACTTAGTGCTGTTAGGCACAAGTGCTACTCACTGAGCCACTGTGCTGCCCCAGCAGACATTTATATAAATGCCGAATATTTTCAAAGTTAGAATGAATTTTGTCCTCTAGCTTATGTTATCTTAC
The DNA here is from genome assembly GCA_011038615.1 of Limnodynastes dumerilii. NCBI lineage: Eukaryota > Metazoa > Chordata > Amphibia > Anura > Limnodynastidae > Limnodynastes > Limnodynastes dumerilii. The sequence continues at coordinate 337,494 of WWET01001151.1, forward strand.
ATAGGAGAAGGCATTTAGAAATGACTGATTCTAGACAAAATCTTTCTCTGTTAGGCATAATAGTGGGTGTAAGCATAAGCCTTTCACGATTTATTATTTCCTTCAGTACATATCCCTAAGAGGCGTCTCACCCTAATCTGATTTGTGATTTATAACTTTTTTTATATACTTATGATGATCTTTATCTTGTGTGTTATACTTAGCAGCACCACTTATTTTCACACATTCTGTGTTGTTGGAATACATCCATTCCAAGGTAGTGGGTGGTTATTGGAGGAAGGGGCTTATTTCTCAGTCTTTTCACATAGAGCTTAAAGCTGGTTCAGTATAAAAAGTTAATAGATTCATTCATGACTAGATAAGGGTTTCAAATGAATTGCCTTCCCCCACTTTCATGCTGTATGTGCTGATTTTTTGGGCTCTTTAGAAGGTCATCCTGATACAGGTTTTTTCTTTGAACCACCCTGTAAATAGGCCAGAAAGTGTCTCTACATGTCATGTGCCCAATGAAGTCCGTCAATGAATGAATTAGGGTAAAATGTTCATTTTTTTTTCTTTGCTGCAATTATCTTGTGGGAACAGCCTAACTTAAAAATACAGACAATTAATGTTAGTCCAACAGGATGAGTTGATTTAATAATAGAATTACAAGGAACAAAAGACAGGTCCTGCGCTCCAAACAAACATTATATAACCATATTGGGGCTGAGCCAGAGTTTTAGTGGATGCGCAATGCGGATCCGCTAAAACGTGCTATGTAAAAGTGTGTGTTTCTAAAGAACCACGCACCTCTGAATTGGCCGTATCCAAAACGTTCTTTAAAAAAAAAAAAAAAAGAACTCCGAGTTCCACATGCGCAGGGCAGTCAGATGCGCAGACAGACAGATGGGTACTCTTGCGCCCATCTTTCTGAGCGCTCCCGATCTGTGCTTATTTTTGCTGCGCTTCCGTTTAAAAATAGACAGAAGCGCAGCTCTGGATCAGCTCCCATATGTTAGCACATACATAAAAAGGAGGTTTAGTAGCGCCGGGCCTCTCTTTTGTTCTTTGTAGTTACACAGTTGTCACTCTGGTCCTTAGCTGCACCCCTCCATTTATATATACACTTGCACACATTTCATATATTTGAATAAGAAGCACGGCTATGTGTTTTCTTGTTACTGTTACTAGTTTTACTTTGGGAGCCTGACCCCTCCCCAATATGGCCGCAGCACACTTTTTAAATGGCATGAATGTCTTAATACAGACCTCCTGAGTACACATATAGCAAAAGGATAGGGCCTCACTTACAGGAGGTGCCTTGATGCTGGACAGGTGAGCTTAACCCAATATATTATGAACTAAACCTCCTTTTTATGTATGTGCTGACATACAGTGTTATATTATGTTTATTTGTAGCGCTAGATCTCTCTTTTGTTCCTTGTAGAAACAATATATAACACTGTGAGCCAGATTTACTAAGCTGCAGGTTTCGAAAAGTGGAGTTGTTGCCCATAGCAACCAATCATGGATTTAACCCTAACCCTCCCTTCCCCAGAGTCTAACCCTCCCACTAACACTCACCCTTACTCAGCTCTTCTGCGGCGGGTCCGATGGTGCTTCCGAAAATGAGTGAAAATATCTAAAATGGCTACTATTCGAAATACATCCGAAAAATAATTTTTGCCTGTCTCTACTGCCATTCGCAACAACCCCCCCCCCACATACACCTTCCCCATGGGACCTTTGTGAGCGGTATTTTTTTTATTCCCTACTACTAAGTCTGACAGAGAGAATAAGTGTTTCGGTCCCTTGATGTGAGGGGGCTATTACCTTTGATGAGGTACAGCAGGTCTTCAAGAGGAGGCTGTGAGCCTGCAGGAGTTAATGGGTCCCCTGATCGAGGAGCAGGTGTTTGCTCTGGAATGGTCTCTGGCATTATGGTCTGCTAGGACAGTGTAACCTCAGATTAGATTGCTGTGTATGGGGTCTGTCTTTTAATGACAGTGGGCAGCCACCACTGTTAATACAGTCTGTTGCTGCAAGGCCGTGGAGAGAGCCACTACATAGGCCCATGGCTGCAGTTGCTTGAGAGTCTGGGGGCTACTATAGAGAGCTATAGCGAGAAAGGGCTCTTCTGTCACATCCCCCTATTATCCCTGTGCAGCCAGTGGAGTCTGGAAGGGGGAGAGAGATCTCAGGAGCTGAGTGTCAAGTAAGCACCCAGAAGGTGATCTTCTATGAATGTTCCTCATATGGAGTAGAGGGGATCTTCTGTTTGTGCTTATCAGTGCTTGAAGATCCAGAGCTGCCCACTTGGGAGAGTGGGGGGGGCTGTGGACCAGAGACTTCATTCATGATGCTAGGCCTCAACTCCAGGGCAGCCCTGGAAACAGAAATCTTGAATTGAATTCCCCATCCCTATCAGTAACATAGAAACATAGAAAGTGACGGCAGATAAGAGCCACATGGCCCATTTAGTCTGCAGTAGTGTATTGCAGGGGTCCCACTGAAAATTGGGGCCCATCACAGCTAGCTCCCTGTCGCGGGCCTGCTCCAGGGGGATCTTGGAAGGTTGCTATTTGGCAGAAGCTGGCATATATCCCTCATATGAAGTAAAGGGAGATCTTCTATTTCTGCTCGTTTGGGAAGGTGGGGGGAGCAAACCTGTGGGCCAGAGACAACACTGATGATGTTTAGTCGATAATTTAGTGATTTTGCCAGTTCGAGAAGCATAGCTCTGTGGAAACGCATCCTGAGTCAGGCCTTGCACCAACATTTTGAAAATCTTAAAAATGTAAAAATTAAAGTAACATTTTTGGAAATGTGACCGTTGTAATAAAATGACAATAGAGAGTGCTCTGCAGCCACTCAAAATGAACATTATGACATAAATGAAATGTTGCTGAAAAACCTTTTTTGTGCTGTAATAAAAATAGCTATTTACCTTCATTAAAAGAATTATAGACTCAATATTTCTCTCATTAAAAGAAAAGTTTTCTGTGGAGCTTTTATTTTATGTAACAGTTGCAAAATTGAACCCTCAACCACCATCCTACTGTATATCCAACAAGTACTAAGCCTCTAAAAACAACACCGATTGTGGGTGTCCTTGAGGCAAGGTTTACAAATGAAATGATAAAACTGCAACAAAATAGTTCTCATGGCCAAATAATTGCTCAAGCTTTCCATACAAAAACTCACAAGCTATGTAGTTGCTGGCTTCTATCTTTTGGATGAATTTCAACAGCGACTAATAGCAAAAGTGCTGCATGCTACAATGGATAACAAAATTCAATACTATACTGCTCACAAGCTTACACTCTATAGGACAGTGGATTTGATACATAAGGGCCAGTGCTTTATATCACACAATGGAACCAGCCAGGGTGTAAGGTAAAAGTGCTCTCAGTGCTCTGCATGATCCAGCCACACAGCAGTGTTAGTAACAGAGATGAGGGAATTTGAGAATAGAAAGAGAGAGTGTGCGGGTTTGTGTTAATAGTATAAAAAAAAGGCAAAAGTAGTTGTTAATATGGTAAATAAAGCTTAGAAAGGTTGAAGAATCTGGCAAGCTTGTCTGAAGAGATGAGAACATAAAACACTAAGAAGAATTTTGATGGACAATAAGCATAAATACTCATAAGTTTGGTATTATATACCTGTGTATATAGTGCATAGGAATAACACTGCTATTACAGAGAATGGGCCTGATCCAGACTTAATAACGACAGCTAATTAACGCATGCAGCATGTGTAAGTATGGCTGTGGAAACGCAATGCACATGCCTGAGCCAGATGTTCTGCATTGTAATTCTGATTGCACGTAACTTGTACATTACTCTGTACGATAGAATGTGACATCTCATCTCTACTAAAGCCGAGTATACGCATTGTGGGGAGGGGGGGAGGCATATAAATTGTACAGTATGGCCTGGGTTAGGCACTCGCATACAACAAGGAATTACGTACGACCACAGATACACAAGGAAAAGCTAAGGTAAGCTATGGTTCTGAACACGTAAGGCAGCTAAGCTACATACGTGAGAGGGGAGTGCATTATCCTCAGTAGTGCGTAACTATGGTATGCTTGCATACATAAACTGATCTTAAATCTGTATCCGGCCCAATACATACATAGAACATAGAAACATAGAAAGTGACGGCAGATAAGAGCCACATGGCCCATCTAATCTGCCCATTTGTTTATTCAAAACTATACTGACCCTAGACCCTATTTACCCTCAATTTGGGTTACAATTTAGGATATCCTTATATTTATCCCAAGCATGTTTAAATTGTTCTACTGTATTGGCCTCAACCACCTCAGATGGGAGGCTATTCCACTTATCTATCACCCTTTCAGTGAAGTAATTTTTCCGCACATTTCCTTTGAATCTACCACCCTCCAGTTTATATCCATGCCCTTGTGTTCTATTACACCTTTTCTTTTAAAAAATGGTACCCTCCTCTAGCCGGTCACAACCCTTGATGTATTTGAAAGCTGCTATCATGTCCCCCCTCCCTTCTCTGCTCCAAGCTATACATGTTTAGTTCCTCTAGCCTTTCTTGGTATGATTTGTTACAAAGGCCATGGACCATTTTAGTTGCTCTTCTTTGCACAGTCTCTAATGTATTTATGTCTTTCTGGAGATATGGCCTCCAGAACTGAACACAGTATTCTAGGTGAGGGCGTACCAATGACTTATAAAGGGGCATCACTACTTCTCTCTTTCTGCTACTAATTCCTCTCCCTATGCAACCAAGCATCTAACTTGCCTTTCTCATTGCTTTGTTACATTGATTGGCTACCTTCAAGTTACTGGAAATAATGACTCCTAGATCCCTTTCCTCCTCGGTAGATTCTAATGGTTATTTCCTTTTTATAAATAATATAACAAGACACTTTTTTTTTTTAAACAGTACTGTTTTAATGGATGGGACACTAGGAATCTGCTGGAACTAACCAGCGAGTACCATAATTCTTAATTCTTAAGTTTTTACAACTCTTGTTGTGGCTTCATTGCTCCACACCATCTACTATTTAGAATCACAAAAAGCAACATGATTCTCCCTTAACACTGATTTAATGTGCTTTGTAGTTGCAACGGAGCTCCACTTATTTTAAGTTGGCTCAGACCCATAGTAATACATCAACAAGCTATAAAAAAGTCTAATTGCTCAAGAGGAGTCTCCAATCTGGACCAGTATTCCAGTGGTAAATCAAGAAGTGCATGTCAGATGTGTCTAAAGCCTGCACTTAATTTGCTTCAATGCATACACTTCATGGGTGGATAGAAAGCAGCTGGCAGCAGATTTTGTTGAAGAAATAGGCAACATCTAACTTGGACAACAATGTCATAAGGTCACAGACTTGACTAGGCAAACACATTTAATTTTTAGTCAAAGTCATAAATACCTTGGCTTGTCTGACACTCTAAAGACACAAGACAGTAACTCATAGTGAGAGTTCTTTAATTACACCAGTAATAGAGGATGAAATTTACACAGTTTCATAATACAGACTTTACAATCAGGACTAAAATATTAGGGGTATGTCTTCACACACAGTTTAACATCTGTTTGTTGTCTCCTGCCATGTTTGTCAAAGCAGTAATGTTTTGCTCACTATGACAATGTGCGGTAATTGTTCACAAATGTTTTTATACTTTTCAAAAACAGTCATGCAACTTGTGTAAATTAATAGTTTCTGGATTTGTAAATAGTGATGAGAATATCCCTGTTTTAATTGTGAAGACAAAGCATGTTACCATAATTCAGATGTTTGGGTTACACAAAGAGGGTAAGTAGGAGGGGGCAGTAGGAAGGGAACAGACTGTTATCTGGTAGGCATCTTTGAACAGGTGGTTTTTAAGGTAATTCTGAAAGCAAAGAGGACTTAGGGCTCTAGTTACTTAGAACAACGTTTCTCTATGAACGTTGCAGAACCAGGCTCGCATATCTTCACTGCGAGACTAGCAGCTTCTATTTACTAATACTCACCTATATGGTGATGATCTGCGAGGTAATCACAGGACCTTTCATTCAAATAAAGTGTGCGTGTACCCACATGAAAATAAATGTGTATGCGCAGTGTGTTCATGTTGGGACTTTCACATTTTTATTTCTATAATTTTATAACTACTGTTTATTTCTTTTTTTATTTTACTCCTGTATATATGGTGTTCTAGCGTTTTCCACATACATACACCCATTTCCTCCATCTAATAACGTTTATTAGAGGGAGGGAAAGGGGGCAATATGGGGAGATTGCCTTAATTACTACAATAACGCCAGCAAGTGCGTTGTTTTTACACCGGGAGCAGAGTGTAAAACTCTGTTCAGGCATTTAGTAAATGCAACGAAGCGACAGCCTGCACTGAGAAGAATGGGCCGGTGGAGAATCTGATATTTACATTTATCGCCATGGAAACTGCAGTTTTCCAAGGCGATCCATTGTTACTAAATACAATTAACTTTATTTGAAAATGGGCATTAAGCATTAAAATGAAGTTAGTAAATAAAGGGAATGACCAAAGCTAAACAGACCAAGGTCAGAGAAAGTAGAAGGGAATTTAGAGGAGAGGGAGGGTATGGAGTTTGAATCAGATTTTGTTTTG
>WWET01001151.1:345250-356150 GCA_011038615.1 Limnodynastes dumerilii
GGGGGAGGGACAGGGGGAGTGCACCAGAGCTACGCTGGCCGTACTTATGGCCAGACGGCCAGCGTAGCTCTGGATCTGGCCCTTAGTTCCAATTACAATTATAAACACTGTAACAATTCCTTTTAATTTTCATGTAGCCACTTTGATAATAGAAGTACATTTGAGATGGCAACACATATTAACATCTAGCTGTTTGATCTGGTTTGGATCTATGAACACTTTGACCAATCACTACACAGAAGACTGTTTGGATAGCAGACCAAATTTTCTCAGGCTGTTTGAAAACCTGCTAAACTCTCATGCAGACTTGCATGGATTCATATATTTAGCACCTCACAAGAAGACAAAAAAATCCCATGTCTAGAAGCTAGTACATTATTTAAACAACATGCAGGTTGTGTGTTTACAAACAGAAAATTAAAGTGAAAAATACCAATTGCTTAAATAAGTAAGTTGTGTGATCATGAGTGATATACAGGTAAGGAAATGAAGCGTCAGCTTGTATCCTGAGTGACATATAAACACACACCTGTGTATGACAGCCTGAGAAACCAGAACAATAGGTAGAAAGTAGTCAAGAGAAATTGGAAACCTTGCCACCTCCTGCCTCCCAATAACAAGGACTGCTGGTGTGGTTGTGAGTGACCAGATGGTAAGACATCTTGAATGGGGTAGCCAGAGGTGACTGAGGGACAGCTGCAGATGGATACAGAGACATTAGTAGAAACCAGATACCCTAGCATCTATAGGAATAGTGTGTGAAGCCCTGTTACCCTTCCTGAATTAGCCTTTTATTTGCTATTAGACATCATTTTTAATTCTATATCAGATTTCACACTCATTCTTCATTCCTTTTGGGAAATCCTTAAAAAAACACTTGCAGATGGATTGGAGGAAGAAATGATAATTTGTCTATTATCTTCTAGACATTTTGTAAAAAGGGCATAACTTCAGTCAGTTAGAAGCCTAAGTTATAGAGACCGGTGTTACTCAAAAATCACTTTTAAAATAATAGTGTGCTAGGAGCAGGGATCTTATGCTGTGAAAGTCTTTGAGCGCTATTATAATAAACACATCCTTTCCTGCCTTCAGCAAGTACCAACATGGAGCATAAAAAACATTCTAAGTGTTTAAACAGCCACATGACATCTGCCCCTGGAGTCATAAGATTCATGTAAATGCTTTATGGGCTGTTTTACTAATCACAAACATAATAAAACAAAATGCTAAATTTCATCCTACTGCAGATGAATATTCATTTTATGCTTTAGACGTTTAGCCTATAACTATTCGGAGATCTATTATTAATTATTATTATTATTATTATTAATAATAATAATTATAATTATAATAATAATAATAATAATAATAGCAATATTAATGGCCTGGATCTAGACCTCCACTTCAGAGTTTCGAGCACCAGGGGCAGCAGATTCAAAGCCGGATCCGCCTCTGTATTCAAACTCCTGTGTGGGTCAGGGAAGATTACTGCCTATTACTATTGCTTACAAGAAAAGCGCCCTACCTTAAGATTTCTGCGCTTTCTCCGTGTAAGATGGGGATGGCTTGGAAATCTGGACAGAGCGCAAGGGCTGAAAAATGCCCTAAAATTTAAATCCCTCCCCTTCCCAGCAAGCTTACATAAAGAATGCAAATTGCCCATTCCCACCTCGCCATCAAAAGACTTCCAGCATGAAAGCAACAAGTGGAAAATGCCCACTCTGGATCTGGTTTAATAATAATACTTTGCAACTCTAAAGAGAACTTTCTACTGTGGACCAGATCTAAACTTCCAAAAGGGGATGTTTTCCGAATGATAGAATTTTTTGCAATTGAACACGTGGATTCTCAGCGTGTGAAGGTTTGAGCGTGTCATCAGTGGAAGTCTGAACCCAGTTCAAATGCTTCTCGTTGTTCTATCACTTTAGATTTTAATGATGAGGTCATAGACAAAGGCCAATTTCCAATGTGCTGATGGTATATGAAAACCAGTTATTATATAAAATAAAAAATTATAGCTGGCAGGCAAGAAAAGGTTGGTGAGATTCAGCCTGTCGAGAGATTGAATAAGAAGACACACTTTGGCTAGATGGTGCTGAGACAAACTTAATGGGCCTTTCAGTCTTTATTTATCTTTAATTTCCTCTGTCTTGTATTCCCCCTATGTCTCAGAATAGTTTATGTGGATGGTCCTCAGGGGACCTAAACTCTCTATCCTTTGATAATTCTTACACAGAACATGAAAGATAAAAAGGGAAATATTTATATTCTGACAAAGCAGTTTTTTCCTTCTTTACCTCATGTATTTTTTATTACCTTATTGAAATCAAGTATGTGTTTCCCCTTTAATATATTTGCTGTACATAGTCAGAAGACATACAGGAATCTTGCCATTACCTATTGGATTTGAAATGCTATAAAATGGCAAATTTCAGAGACCTGACAGCAATTTGGGTGCATCTCATACATTAAAAATAAAGTGCAGCATTTCTTTGTAAACAAAACAAACACATATTTTAGGAATTTCGTTTCAGCAGTGTCCCCTTTTTGAGTGTTTGCAGAATAATAGAATGTTTTACATGTATTGGTATGTAAAGTGACTGCTTGCTTTTTGAAACAAGAGGCCACAAGTCATTCCTATGTAAATCAAACAGGAGGCAAAAAACCTTTATCATCTGACACAAAAGCATGCCATACATTACATTTTCTGCAGAAATCACAACTAAACTCCAACTTAATGTCAATTTGTAAAGTGCTATGTAATGTGTTGGTTCTATTTAAAAACTAGAACTAGATTGTTATGTGCACTGCATTACTTGCTTAGTGATTCCATGTGTCCTATTTTGTCAAAACTGTCCCCTTATTTAAATTCAAATCTTTAAACTTAAATGGATATTTCCTTGTGTGTATTTAAAAGTATGGGGAAGATTTTATGGGCTTAGTAAATTAGATTGCATAAAGTTTTCTAAATTCTAAATATATTAGCAGCAGTCACATAAGAGTTTTGTGTTCATGTAAAAGCAAAAGGCTAGATGTCTCATATATCTTACATATGTTGATTATAATGTAAAATTCAGGGTTGCCGACTCTCCCGGAATGTCCGGGAGACTCCTGAAATTCAGGCAGTACTCCTGGTATCCCGGGAGAGCCAGCAAATCTCCCGCAAGTGACTTGAGGCCCGTGGCCTCAAGTCCTGCCCCCCTGCCTAGCAACACTAGTATACTAGTGTTGCTAGGCACAGGAAGGGACTTGATGACGCAATTTGCGGCATCAAGCCCCGTCCCGACCCCTATTCCAAGTAAAAACGGGTCAGTATGAACCAGAGGCGGAGCCTAATGACGCAATTTGCATAACCCGCGTCATTAAGCCCCGCCCCCTGCATGCGTCGCTAGCTTCTCTCCGGGATCTCCCGGAGAGAAGCTGCCAAAAGTCGGCAACCATGCTGTAAATAAAAATGTAACCAAGTGGTATATTAATCATAATACTGTTCATTGTTTTCTATTAAATTAAGACATCGATCCTTACCATTTTTGTTGTAATCCAGCATCATTGGATAAAGTTTTGATTTTGTTTTGTTAGTGCGTGTTTTGGTGGGTATTGGCAATCACAATATTTGTTATGTCCTCTCCAAAGGAAAAGATGTTCATTTTTAGGTATGCTACACTGTAGTCTTTAGACTGACTTCAACAATTTGCGTTATATTTTGTTGTAGAATTTATTTTTTGCGGTTTTCATGACAAACTTGCTCATTTTGTTACATTTTTGGTTTGTTGAGTAAGCCACATAGAAAGAGCAGTGTTATCAAGAAATTCCAGTGTCCTATTAAATTACAGTGATGAAGGGCAGTCCAGGCTGTGCAAATGAAGTTTCAGCGTCTTTCAAATCAGAAAGGGAAAAACACTTCTTTTTCAAACTTTGTACATTTTAATTTACAGATGAAATAGACTGTATAACGTTGCCCGACCTTGTCAGCCTCACTGACCTTAAAATATTTTATAATGTGTTTTATGAAATTTACTGAAAGATTGAAACATGTGGCAGAGGATAAGAAACATTTGGCTCAGTGACTGGAACCATTTCCTATCAGCACAAACTACAAGTATAACAGTTTTTCTATTCAGTAAAGCTTATCCTAAATGTAAGTGTTTTCCTATATATTTTATAATAACACCAAGTAATCAATAGGGTTTAAAATTGTACAGTCAATATTGTAAAAGTGTGAAGTAATAAATAATAATCAGAAAATGTATTTGTATTTGCAATCATTGTGTTATCGTTCAAATTATCGTTCAAGTGTATGGTAACGATTTTATGGGTGTATGTATGTAGTGCATGCCTTAGAGTTTAGTCCATGCTGTCTATAATAGTGCAAAATGTGCCTGTGAAAGTCAGTATATGCTAGATACAGAACATATACCAAAGCGATGTATAGGTAACTTCTGGCATACTTTGCAAAGCTCCCACTGTCAAAAAAGCCGGAGACAAGAGTTAACTTTCATATCTTAAGTTAGGATTTGGGCAGGCTCATCTGCCTGTCAGATGGGACATTGCTCCTCTATTCTTGCGATGGAAATTCCCAGTTGAAGGTGCTCTGCTGTCCTCGGTATTCAGAGGGGAGGATAATTCAGCAGTGTCTGTCAATCAGTCTGAGCCGTTGCTAGGGACACTTCCACTGCAAATACACAGTGCCTACGCACTGTGCACAATACCAGAGGCTGCTTGTAGTGATTGCTGGGCCAATGCAGCTGGAGAAAGTTGAAGAGATCTGTATAAAGTTAGTGTGTTTCACATATGTGGCCTTCATCAGGGTTTAGAAACGCCATCCAGTCTCTGTGATAGCGGGTATTAAAGAGGCCAGTCTCTTTTCCGATAATGAAAGATTACCTTTTGGCTAAGAATATATTAAGAATGATAGGTATTGTGACAGTGCAGCTGATGATAGTGATCTGCTGTATACTGGGGACACGTTACCACTGCTGTAATCTAATTGATTGATAGTCTTGGGATACCACCATTGTAACAATGTATAAACAAACACAAACCATTTAGGCATACATTTATTATATATTTGATTTTTCTTTAGTAACAGGTTTTTATAAAGTGCCATCAGATTATGTAGCGCTTTACTGAGAATATTTCACATTCACACAAGTCCCTGCCCCATTGGAGCTACTTTCTAAGGGCCTGATCCAGACTTATGTGTCCAGATTCCTACCCTAACTATTACAATCAGCTCTGCAGCCTTACAGCCACATTGCTGTTCGTAACAGGGCTTCCTCCGCCCCGTTCCCTAATTTGCATGCCTATCTCCGCCTTGACGGTGGAGATACGGCATGCGTAAAGGGGGGAAAGCCCCCTTCTCGTAACAGCCAGTGGCCGTAACTATAGTTACGGCCGCCGGCCATTACGTCGCCGTATGAAGGTTGTGTGCATGCGCACAACCTTCATAACAGGGGAATTACGGCCGTGGCGGCTGTAATTCCCAGGGCGGCCGTAGGTCTGCATCAGGCCCTAAGTTCCCTAACACTAACATACACACACACACACAGACATTAGGGTTCATTTATTCAGCAGCCAATTAACCAACCAGCATGTTTTTGGAGTGTGGGAGGAAAACCAAGCCCCCGGAGGAAACCCACGCAGACACGGGGAGAACATACAAACTCCACAAAGATAAGGCCTAGTTCAAACTCATGACCTCAATGCTGTGAGATAAAAGTGCTATTCACTGAGCCACCGTGCTGCCCCCATTAAATTAAATACATAGTTAGACAAAATTATACAAACATAAGGTAAATATGTACAGATAATAAATAATGATGTGAAATAAGCACAGGAGGAGATCGTATAGAATTCATGTGCAAAGAATTTATAATGGCTTATATGTAGAGGAAACTAGGTATTAACTAAAGAGGAAGGAGACCAGGTCAAGGTTGATATTGAGCCCATTTGGATCTAATGCCTTTAATTTATATATTTTAGCTAATTCCCTCCTCTCCATGATCTTTCTACTTTTATTAATGCTTACAAATTTAAGTATAATGGGTCCTTGTTATGTTTTGAGCAGAAAATGCAGGAGTACATTATGTGTCTGAACTCCTTTTCTTTTTTTGCACATAATTTCTTATGTTCACAAATTCTGGTTATTAAATTTCTTGGGGTGCGACCGCTGGGGCAGTCTAGGAGGTAGATTACCCCTGTTGTGTTGCAACAATTTTCTCCCTTAAACTTTTAACTAGTCTAATTAGATCTAAACTTGGCTTGCTAGCAAGTATGCATGCTATTAGTAGTTCTGAAGGGTAGGCATCTTGGGGTAGATCCTGAAGAGCGTTCGACAGGTGACTTACGCAAGTCATTTGGGGACCTACACACGTGCACAGTGATTGAACGGAGGGGCTGTGTGATACCTTTGTTTATACATTTGTTTATCATCAGCGGCTCTGAACCTTTTTATAGTGACTATATAATGCCATAAGAGTGGACTCTCATATTGGGCAATTCAAACAGGCAAGTCAAACGGTTTATCACTTCATTTTATCTTTTACACTGTTTCAATTTTTTATCCTGTAAACATACATGTGGATTTATTGTTCTTTATTTTTATTTGTGGCCAAGTGAGGAATCATCCCATTTATTGATCAATTTATTTATGCTTTTATCATTTATAGAGTTTATTTATCTATATTTTATATAGAGTCAATTTTTTTTTATATATATATATATATATATATTTGCTTATTTATATATAAATTTTGGACTTTGCCATATTATAGATTTATAGTGAAGTATAGATTCTTTTATGTCACATTGGATCCACGTTATGATAGATTTAAACACAGATATTGAATAATATATTGGTGAAATACAGCGCATTTCGCTATCTGTTTGTTATTTTGTTGTCCTTTATTTGGGAGTGTGGATCTTCCTCAGATATTTAGAGTGCTGCAGTATAGCGCATTCTTCCAGGGTCCCCCCTTTTTTTTTTATTGTACACTAGCCTTCAGTGTTGGATATGTATCATACATTAACCATCAACATATGGTAATATTCTTTTGTACACTTGCAACCAAAATATAAACTAATATTTATACTGGTCATTGCAAGAATGAAGTACCTATCTTTTAATCATAAAAAATAAAATAAATACTTATGAAAACTACATGTTTAGATTAATCTTTTAAAAGCACTACAGGAAAAAATGTTAGTACTGGTATTTGGTATAAATAGGTCCTACAGAGCATGAAAGCACATCCCAGAGCATGCTAACTTCAATTGTGGGGGCAATCTCTGACCAGAAAATTAATCTCTTAACAAAATAAACACAATCAGTAAAGATAAGGCCCACCTAAATGTGTTTTCATGGTATATCTGAATGAGTAATTTTACTCAAATCTATTCAAAATTGGAATATATCTGGTTAAAGACAATTAGAGGAATACTATGACAAATAAAGGGGAGAAGGGAAGCACAAGCTTTTCATGAAGAGGTACTCACTCATAGTTTGACTATCTCCCCTAGACTAGCTGGAATGTGTTATACTAGAGATAGTGCCCATGGGGAGGGAAATATTGCAAGCACAGGCCATGTTTGAAGGTGATAGTATTATCAAGAACCACATGATAAATGACAAGTTATGCTTTGATTTGGTTTTAAAATGTCATTTTTATCAGGTACCTGCTGGGAGCCAATGGAATGTTCACTTTTGTTAGAGCTTAACCTCAGTAAATCAATTCATCTTACTAGCCTCCATTAAGCTATCATTATTTTTCCTAAATACAAACATTTGCTAAACATACAAAGCATATGATTACTTAAGTACCATCTAATAGGTGTGGGCTAATATTCACAAATAAGCTTATAATACATTCACATACATTAAAAATAAAATAAAAATATATAATATATAATATATATGCATTTTCATTAATTAGCTGGATCCTACTTAAAATTTTCTAATTAATTTGCACTGAAAATGGCTATGACATGAAAGTCTGGATCTCTGCGTTAGCATGCCTATAGTGTAACTTGTAAAACTAAGCCTCTTGTGTGCGCAACCTGGTCTGTCATTTTTTGGAAGTGTGACTCTCTGAGGGGATCATTTGGATTTGTGTGCATATGCAGTTTATGAAATTGGAAATTTTCAAATATTACACAGAAAATGACCAGTTTTTTAAATTCTGGCTCTAGTTTTAGGCCAGTGTCCTTCTTCTTTCTTGTTAAGCAATAATACTTCTTATACTGCTTCCACATCACCATCTCTGAAAAACCCGGGTCTTTCAAAGAAATGGCGGGTCAAAAAAAAAAAGGCCACCTTTTAAGTCCACAAAATTACATTAAATGTCCCTAATATATAAAAATTTTTTTTACATTTAATACCACTAATAGAAAAATGCATTAAAAAATTAAAATAAAATGATTAATAAAAAGATGTACTTACCAACTTAAATTGGATCCGATCTTCTAAGCTTTTAATCCGTGGGGGAGGTCTTTGCAAAAATAAAAAACCTTTGCAAACGAGGCAACTCATGTCCTGAAATTTTTAAGAGAATTATAAAACTAAAGAAAAATCGCACACTTTTTTCCTGCAGAATAATCACAGTGTGTGGCACCAATATCAGAAATTTACTTTAGAGGAAAAATGTATCAAATTGTCAGAAAAATTCTGCTGGGATGATAAACGTTCTAATGTGTGGCCAGCTTATCTATGAAACATCACATCTAAACTCTAAGGGCCTCATTTACTAAGGGTGTTTTTTGTCAGCGATTATGAATTGGCAGCCTTTGCAGTGATTTTGCCGCAATTTAAAAAAAAAATCTGCACTTTGGTTGCTATTAATATAATGGGGACATCTATTGTGGCTATTCCTATTACAGGGGCATCTATGGTGGCTTTACCTTAGTGAATGGGGCAATGTATTATTTTATTTGATGTTCGTGGCCATGTTGTCTATAATTTTTGTAAGGGGGAATGTAATGTTTTTTTTTACGATAATGTGTGACATTATTTTAGCGACAGCATGCACTTAACCCTTGCCATGCTGCCGCTTATGGTACTATAAGGCACAGCATGCCCTGCTAAACATGGGCATGCTGTGCCTTATAGTACTACATGCGACTGCAGGATAAGGGTTATTTGTTTTACATTTTTAAACTGTCAAAACACATGTAAAAACTGTTTTAAATGTGTTTTGATGGCAAAGTGAGTGTCGCTTTTCTGAAAAGCGTCACTCACAGGAGGTGCTTTTAAATGGCGCTTTTTCAGAGAAAGTCACTTAGTACATCCGGGATGGCTATCTCTGACACTGAAAAAATTGCCACAGCGATGTTTTCCGTATCGATTTTGAAAAAAGCTAAAGTCCCAGAACTTTGTCTTTAGTGAATACATGTGATCCCGGCACTCTCCTAGCAACCAGGATCCATGCGCTCATTGACAGCTGCGGTCACAGCCAGGACTATTTCTCCCCGATCGCGCAGTCTGCTGCGATCAGCTATGTGGTGTCCTGGCTGATTACCCTGCTGCGACAACCACCTATCGTTGCAGGGGGCTGCTCCAATCCTCCAGCCTTGATTGGGCAGCCCTCCTGTAAATAGCCAGCCTTTCCCTTGCCTCCTTGCTGGTTATAGATCCTCTTGTCTAGTCAGCTGCTAGTGCCAGTTTTCTGTGCCTAGTTTTCTTGCTCCTGTTTCTGCCTTGTGCTTCTTCTCTTTGCTTTCTCTTTGCTCCCTTTGCCATTCTCTGTGCCATTGCGTTCTCCAGTGCCCCAGTGTTTTCCGGCCCTGTTCCTTGCCCTACTCCTCTTGTACTCCAGTCCCTCTCTCTCTCTCTCTCTCTCTCCTTGGTGTGTTCCCCTTGGTGTTTCACCCTACTCTTTCCTGGGTGCTAGTACTTGTTACCCCTTGGGGATCCCGCTGGTTGATTGTATGAGTGAATTCCCTTGTGCGTCCCGTCAGTCCAGTCCATCCTTGTTTTTCCCTCTTTCCTTTTCTTAGTTCAGTGTTCTCTGGTTGTGCGTTACAAGTCAGTTCCTTTGTCTCTTCCCGCTTCCTGCTCTTCCGCTCTCCATTTCTGCCTTGGTATTACTCCTTCCTCTCTCAGGCGCTGCTGCCGGGGGCTGCGACCTGCTAGGCATCCTGCAGCCCAGACTATCCCCACCATTAAGGGCTCTAGTGAACACCAGGCCCTAGTTAGACTCCGCACCCTGGTAGGGTCCGTCTCTCTTTCAGAACCTCAGCTTTCCTGGTTCTGTCTGTGCCCAGTGACCCTCGCTCCTGTACATTGTGTACACCCGAGGTATCGTTACAGTCGTTACAAATTGTATATATATTACCACATTGCCAGCCGGGACTTGAACCGAGCACCTCCATTTGCCCTTTGAAAAAGGCTATTCAGCCAAAACAGCTGTCGGGACACGTGGTTTGTGAACATTACGGATGCTGAGTGTACCTTATGCTGATACTTATTCATGACTGACCATTACCCTTCTTTGTGGGATGTTTGCATAGACTGGTCTCTTTTTTGCACTTAATGATGATAGACAGTGACCATTGGATTTGCTATGTCTACAGCATCTGAGAATTATTGTGTTTACATAATTTTTGTCCCTGGCTCTGTATGTTTACATTTTTATTGGCAATCTCATTATTTGTAATGGTGTCTTTTTTCTATTAAATCCAATTTATTGCAAAGTGTTGCATTGATATTTGGAGTGCTGACCGTTCTGTATTTTTATGCAGTAAACACTATTTTATATAACATCATCTGAATTGTGTTTACATAATTTTTGTCCCTGGCTCTGTATGTTTACATTTTTATTGGCAATCTCATTATTTGTAATGGTGTCTTTTTTCTATTAAATCCAATTTATTGCAAAGTGTTGCATTGATATTTGGAGTGGAGTGC